>JAHWFP010187817.1:0-26315 GCA_023313725.1 Lithobius niger | reverse complement strand
GAGTAATGTAGCTTATGTGGTCGTCGAATCCAATATAACAAACGAAAAATTTAACAAACTGGATTTCATGAATTTGGTTTCGGTGTAAATAAAAAAAATGAGTTTCATCTTATCAGAATTTTAAACCATCATTAAAGAATAAATAAAAAAAATGGTGTATGTTAAATTTTAACTTTCACAGTTTTTAAACGGGATGGAATTCCAAGGGCACGAGATGGATTAAATACGGATGCAAACCTATTTTCATTGCTTTTTGGACTTATATTTCTGACTGCCTGAGCAGGGAATCAAACCCACGACCTTAGAAATCAAAGGCTGAGGTCCTACCGCTGAGCCGTATTGATATGGCTTAAGGTCGTGGCTTCGACACCCCGCTCAGGCAGACTGACATATACGTCCAAAAAGCAATGTAAATAGGTTTGCATCTCTATTTATTTCAATGTTTATGTTTTTTCCCGATTTAAAAAAAAACTATATATAAAAAAAGAAACAATAGCGGTAAGTTTGTTTGGACAGTCTTTGAAGCGGGTGAAGAGAGAGGCGAATGGAGCTCTGGGATTGGGGTTAATGGCAGAATTAAACCAAGATTATGACATGCAGAATAAATGCTTAACTAAAGTTGGAGCAACTGTAGAGACTGAAGATGTTATGACTTATTCTCAGTTGGTCGAATTGGAAACCGACAAAAAGAAATTTAAACCCGGCATGAAAAAAGATTCCAATGGGCATTACACCAATAAAGCTAAATGTATTAAAGATACCGCTTCACCTTCACTATCTGCAGATGTAGCTCCAAAGATTACATCGATTTGAAAGTCACGATGGAATAAAATACACGGAACAACCGCCTAATAGAAATCGCGCCCGGTATAGACCCACAAGATTCAGTTACTATTTAGCAGTTAGAAGATGTTGCAATCAGGCACGTAATCTTGGAGGCGGAGCATGGAAATCATTTGGAGCGAGGCATAATTAAATTAAAGATATAGCAAAGCTGCCGCTAAAGAAATTTTTAATGCATGGGGGTTAATTTAGACTTGAATCAGAGCTTTAACATGGGAAATAAAGGCAAGACTAAACTCGTGCCTGGTATAGATTCTGAAGATGCTGTATCATATTCTCAGTTTGTCGCCTTAGAAACCGACAGTAAACCTAGAATTTTTTACATCGCAAAAAATAAACATATTGAAGACGTCCTTTTCCCTATAAAATTTACAGTTATGGCTACCAAAGAATACATCGATTCGAAAGTCACGATGGATTAAGATATACGGAACAACCGACTAATAAAACTCGCATCCAGGATAGACCATCAAGATGCAGCAATTATTTCACAGTTAGAACTGAATTCCGATGCAGTTATGAAGAAAGACTCAGACGGACACTGTAACCCGAAAAAAATAAAAGGATAAAAACTGTCGCATTACCAACAGAAAAAAAAAGGCAGATACAAAAGAATACATCGATATACCTACTAAAAAAACATCCAGAACGTTTAATTTAAACATCAAGGGAAACTACAGTGTGGGTTATAAATAATTAATCAAACTCGTCTCTGCAATAACTCCAGAGAATTCAGCAACTTATTCGCAGTTAGGTGATTTAGAGAAAAAATTTAAACATGATCTGGCTAATTTATATCCAGTAGTAACAAAGGGAATAGGCATGCGATCGAACTACAAAGGAAATTTCGATGCTAGCAATAAGATGATTATAAACCTAACACAGCCCAAATCATTGAACGATATGGTTACGAAGCGGTTCATCCTCGAATACAGTTACGGTACTCATTGGTTTTCATGCAGTTGCACTACTTAAAAAGGTCTGTTTTTCTCATGCAGTAATAATATCTGTTTCAATTACTTCCTTTGCACGAACGAATGTTATCTTTTAGATTCCCAGACATTCGGTACTGATATTTCTCCTAACTTCAAAATGCAATGTATGGTAAGATGCAATCACTCATTCAAGCTGGCAGAATTTGAATTTGGGGATAACGAATCCGACTACAGGGTTTCATATTTAAACAAGGATCATCTAGGTGCTGTATTACAAAAACCAACTAATTTTGGAATTGAAGCTACGATTTATTAATGAACCATTGAAACTTTATTTTTGAACAGCAATTTTTGTAGGTAGTGATTTGGATAATGCTGAGAAAAGTGGATCAAGTAGGTGCCTACATACTTACATTCTTCTCACCCCGTCTAAAACCTCTTCATATTTATGACCTTTGGACCCAAAACTTTAAAAAAATAAACAGAAATTACCGTACCATATTTGATTGAAATTCTGTGCCCTCTCATAATGGGACTTAACTGGACCCAAATAGTCTGAAATCGAAATGTGAGGCTCGAGATTGCCAAAACTATAGAAATAACAGGGTTTCCCAGTAAGGTCGAATTATCAACCTAATGAGTGCCTTCTCCCACATTAAAATCTTCTAAGTTAACGAGGAATTGTTCAGGTTTCCACGGAAGTTGAACTATGCTGAAAGTGCCTCTATATATAGAAATTTTCAAGATATATTATATAGTCGTTAGAAATTGGTTAGAGGTTCAGTAGAATTGATTATGACTTCACTGGCCTGAGGTAGAATCCTCTGCCACGAGATATTTTCTTTTTCTGTGCAGCACCTCCCATTGTCTTGTTAGGTGTCACTGTCTCAGCCAGAACGTTAGTGTCATTTTGTGCTTTCTTAATGGCTGCAGCAATTCCAGCAGCACCTCCCACCAGACCACCTACACCAGTTATGAGGGAAGTGAGCAATGGAAGTAATGGTAGAAATCTACCAGTTTTTTTTACTAATTATTTAAAATTGTTCAACTTTATTAACTTTTTTCATGATTTATTTTTATTTATTGAATACACTGCTTCGACTTTAGCCCTGTCTAATTTCATACTCATTTTACTATCACCTATCAACAACACATGGCAGGTCGTGTTGACTGGAATAGCGGAATTAAATTTCATCTTAGCTTGCACGTACACAATGCTGGTTTCTCCTACTGCTTGGAACAGTTTAAAAACACTAAAGCGCAAGACTTTTTAAACTGAACCAAATTGATGCACAGCTCCCCGACATCGTACAAAGCGTGCCTAAACTGCTGAGCCATTCTATAAAGGATGGAATATTCTCCACTAGCAAAATTTACGTCAAATCCAGTAAGGGGTGACGCTCGGAAGTTTAAGTCATGTGAGCGTCCTGAAGACTACAGTTATCAAACACCGTAGGTTTTTAGTTTGAGTGTCTTTTCTGTAGGTCTCTAGACATAGAATGACCCACCTGAGTTTTCGTCCATAGAGGTAGTGAGTACACGCCAGGCAAAGCTGGTGATCTGGGTCAATTCACAAGAATCATAATGCAAACATCTTAAGCCCAAATGCATGTTCATCCTCTGTCGATGTAGTTAAAATGCCTGAGTTTTTTGCTTGTAGGACATTGTGACGTGCGGCACGTGCCACAAAACACCAGTCAATTTGACTTCTCCAGCGGCAGTGGAACCGGCCCTAAATACGCCATTGTCGTTATTCGCCTTTGAGGCTGTACTGATCAGCATTTTTTCTGCCGAACAGATTCCAATCCGATCAGCCACATACGATTGGTGCACCGATCCAATTTAATCGAACCGACTGCTACCGATTAAAAAAAAAATTTTTTTGCTTACATCAACTTGCAGGCTAACAATTTATAGACTAATGCAAACATTGGAATACATTTTTTTTACTCAAATAAGTAAATATTTGTCCGTTATTAACCTTAGCCTACAAAATGTAAAACATGTACGCGTAGACTAAATTAAAACAAAACGTAAGAAACATGTGGTGAAACGGAATTTATTTATTGACAAGGGCCTGGCAAAAAATCGAAAATCTGTAGGTTTTTGTTCACCGAACCGAGTTTTGCAATTAGCACAAAATCTGCCAAAATCTGTTCGGTACATTCTTACTCGCCGTACACAACATCAGCACATGCTTGGTACCACACAGCACCTAGTCGTAATTTTCGAAAACTGCCATACATTGGTTTGAAGGAATGGCGAACTAGAAACTTCCTTTATGAACCGGTTCCTTTTTGATGGTGGAATGTTGCACGTTGACTCCTTCGTTATCATCCAAATTGGCACTGGAAGATTCGGCAGCGTGTAAAGCCCAGCAGTTCCTAAACAACAATACTTGATCACTTGAGCAGTACGTCAACATGCCTTTCATAAGAATCCTAGCCATGGGGTTATTTAATTCATCCCTAAGCATGTCCCCAGTGATATTTATGCTGGAGAACAGGTACTGTACATGGGACTGTTACAAACGAGTCGTGAAATCAGCTTGGGAAAAATTAGTACTGTCGCTTTTCAGCAACTTGCCTGTAATCAGAAGATAACTGTTAGCAATGAGCAGAAACAAATCCTGGTTTTCTATTCTAATTCTAATTTCCGAATTGACATTTGTGAAGCTAGTTTGTACTATCACATTATATTCGTGAAAACAATAGCTTTCCATGGAAGAATTGTGTTCTAACGATTCGGTTATATTCAGATAATCTTCAGTTAAATTCATATTCTAGCTGTGGCTAGAAATTTGATGAATGCACAGTTTTTGCCATTAATTGATTATTATCTCTGACAAATCCTTTTCCCAGTATACTTTTTTCTTTCGAATGCCACATTCCCTATGTTTTTTATATAAGAATTATTTTTATTTTTTTTATCTGAGATGAAGGCAGACCGTGAGCGTTTTTCCTTTTCATTTTAATATTTTGATATCTTGAGAAGTTAGCCAAATGCGTACGTTTCTATTCCTATCGGTAGTAACTGGCAGATAAATTAAATTTTGAGCAGCGATTATCATCTTGTAACCAGCGTAAATGCAAGGTTTCGTGTTGTCATTTACGCACGAAGGCCTGGCCATACTGGTGGGAACAAAAATAGTATTGATGCATAAAATATTGACAGATTTTTGTCCCTGTCGAGATTTAGAGCAAGTGCCTTGGCGAAACCCCAGAACTTGATTTAACCTGTCCAGCCTAGCTGTCTGACACTCCATATTAAGGAAAATTGGAAAATTGGCTTATTTCCAATTCTCATTAATATTATTTCTAGAGATTTATGTCTATGTGTGACACTCCGTATGTCCGATTGCCGTTGATTAGTTTAGTTTTTAAAGTATTGTGGGTTGGTTCTGTGGCGATGGCATAGTTTTCGTGTCCGTTTCGCTGCATTATGGCTTGAATAAAATTAATTTAAATCTGAAATTTCATAAGTGCCGGGACGACTTGAACTTTAGTCCGGCTCACCCCACCATCTATGATGTATGAAATTTCGTTATCGGCGTGAATGTTAAATATGCTGTAATCCAAAGAAACTAACATAATTTCGTTCTCTCTTTTAGGTATCAATATGTGGATGCAGCTAATAATTAGCAGTAGGTGATTTAGAGAAAAAAATTAAACATGACCTGGCTTTTGTAGATCCGGTAGGAACAGAGGGAATACGCATGCGAGCGAACTACAAAGAAATTTCGATGCTTGCAATAATAGGATTATAAACCTAAGAGAGCCCAAATCGTTGAACGATGTGGTTCCAAAGGAATTTGTCCTAGAAAACAGTTACTCGTAAGTTTTCATGCAGTTGCACTATTTAAAAGGGTGTTTTTTCTCATGCAGAAATAACGTATCTTTCAATTACTTCCTTTGCACGAACGAATGTAATGTTTTATGTGCCCAGATGTTCAATACTGAAATTTCTCCAAACTTCAAGATGCAATGTACGGTAAGATACAATCACCAATCAGGGGTAGAGCCACGGAGGGGGGGGGGTGCAGTCGGGGAGTAAGTGATATTGGATTAAAAATTTAACACGCTACCACTATAGAAGCAGGTAATTATGTAATGTTTCTTAAATTTTCGGGGAAAAAACTGTTCCCCTTCATCAGAAGTGCACTGCAAAACGTTGGAAACAAAAACGTCACATGTTTGGGGATCGTTAGAGCGAAACAACACAATTGCTTCTATAGTGGTAACATGTTAAAATTCTAATCCAATGGCTTTAAATTGTCACTGTCAATGCCGTTTATCGGTACTTCAAGTAACTGATATTGACGTCGGGGAACAGCTGGAAGATGCAGTCTGTGACATCAAATTCGTACAAGTTTGCAAAAAAAAAGCTGAAAATAGAGTTGGTCGTTTTCTTTGCCAGTTGTCCTACTGTTGCTACCTCATCACCTCCATGATTGAAAGGCTGTTAGTTAATGTAGAAATTGTAAAGGATTTCAGCTAGTTTTTCCCGTTTGAATTTGTGATATCAATCAAGTTAACGAAAATGGTGTACAGTGCGTGGCTAAACTGAAAATTGATTTGCTGTGTTAGACCGTCAACGCTAAGATTTAACAGGAATCTAATCCATGAAAACCGAGCAAAGAATCAAAATTGAAGAACTAGTTGGCAGTTTGACTTGCTATAGCCCATCTGCCACCGTGATTTTAAACTAATTCTCAGTTAATTCAGGAACATCAGCCTCATCTTCCGCCGTTTGAAAAGTAAGCAACGATACTTTTAAAATCTAAATAATTCAGTGTTAGTTAACGTTAATGTAATAATATTAAATAAAATGTAATTCATCAGTTAAGTTAATTTTAAATGAAATTATAAAAAAACATGAAATTGGTCACAATTAGGTTTTACGACCTCTAATGCTGAATAATGTTTACAAAAAACAA
Source organism: Lithobius niger (assembly GCA_023313725.1). Lineage (NCBI taxonomy): Eukaryota > Metazoa > Arthropoda > Chilopoda > Lithobiomorpha > Lithobiidae > Lithobius > Lithobius niger. Next base: position 19,601 of record JAHWFP010187817.1, on the reverse strand, counting down.
CAAAAATTTGCTTAACAATGTGTATTGACCGAGGAAGTGCAAATTGGCCCTCAAATAGTATAAAATGCTTCAGCTTCCGGGGCTCCGCCACGGACCCCACTGGGGAACCCTACAGCGCTCCCCAGACCCCCTAGCTGGTTTTGCCAGGAGCCTGACAAATTACCATACATTTTAACCAAATAAAATATTGATTTTTTCTTTGCCCTACCCAGCCCAGGGTTGGGGAATCATTGCCCCATTTGTAGTTGGCTGGCACCATTACTGTCACCCATTCAGGCAGGCAGAATTTGAATCTAGGGATTACTAATCCGACAACTACAGGGATTTATATTTAAACTAGAATCATCTAGGTGCCGTATTACAAAAACCAACTTATTACGGAATTGAAGCCACGATATATAAAAATACCATTGAAACTTTATTTTTGAGCAGCAATTTTTGTAGCGAGTGATTTGGACAGCATTGAGAAAAGTGGAACCTATTATCAAGAGGGTTTCTGCATACTAGCACAATCTTACATTCCTCCCACCTTGTCTAAAACCACTTTATAATTAAGACACTTGGGCACAGAACTTAGAAAAAATTAACCGAAATGACCGCACCTTACTGGATTGAAATTCTGTGCTTTCTCATGATTGTACTTGATTGGACCGAAATACTCTAAAATCGAAACGGAAGGCTCGAGATTGCAAAAACTATGGAAATAGCAGGATGTGCCAGTAACGGTAAAATTATCCACCCAATGACTACCTACTTCCGCATCAAAATCTTCGAAGTCAATAATACCGCACAGGAATCGTTTAGGTTTCCAAAGAAGCTTAACTTTACTAAAAGTGACTCTATATTTAAGAGTTTTCAAAACTTTAACAAAACGATTTAAATCGAAGTTCATTAGATGGTCAGTAGAATTGATTATGCCTTCACTGGCCTGAGAAAGAGTACTCTGCTATGAGATATATTTTTATTTTTTTCCATTCAGCACCTTCCATTGTCTTTTTAGGTGTCACTATCTCAACTAGAACGTTAGTGTCATTTTGTGCTTGCTTAATGGCTGCAGCAATTCCAGTAGCACCTCCACCAGATCACCTACACCAGCTATGAGGGGACCGAGCAATGACAGTAATGGTAGAAATATCTACCCTATTTTTATCCTAATTTTCTTTTAAGTTTTTCAACTTTAACTTTTTTCATGATTTTTTTTTATTTATTGAATACACTACTTCGTCTTTACCGCTGCTTAATTTCAAACTCATTTTTCTATCCCCTATCAACAACATGAGGCAGGTTGTGTTGGCTGGAATAGCGGAATTAAATTTCATCTTTGCTTGCATGTAACGAAGTCGCTCCGACTGCTTGAAATAGTCTAATACCGCTAGACTACAAGACCTTTTAAATTGAACCAAATCGATGCACAAATTCCCTAACATCGTACAATGCATGCCTAAGCTGTTGAGCCATTTCGTAGAGGATGGAATATTCTCCATTACCAAAATTTACGTTCAAATCCAGCAAGGGATAATGTTCGGAATTTAAACTCATGTGAGCGTCCTGAAGACTACAATTGTCAAACACCTTAGGATTTTTAGTTTGAGTGTCTTTTCTGTTAATCTGCAGACCTAGAATGATCCACATGGGTTTCTGGACCACACAGGAAGTGAGTACACACCAGGTGGAGCTGGTGCTCTGGGACAATTAACAAGAATCAAAATGCCAGTCTAAAGCCCAAATCCACGTTCATCCCCTGTCAATAACGTTAAAAAGCGTGAGTTTTTGCTCGTCGGATGTTGTGACATGCAGCACGAGCCACGAAACACCAGTCAATATGACTTTTCCAGCGGCAGTGGAAGCGGCCCTAAATACACCATCGTTGTTGCTCGCTGTACGTAACATCAGCACGTGCTTGGTACCACACAGCACCTAGTTGTAATATTTGAAAACTCCCATACAGTGTTTTAAAGAAATGGGGAACGAGAAGTTTCCCTTAGAAACCGGTTCCTTCATGATAGTGAGATGTTGCAAGTTGAATCCTACGTTATCGTCCAAACTGGCACTGGAAGATTCGGCAGCATCTAAAGCCCAACAGTTCACCAACAACAATACTCGATCACTCGAGTAGTACATCAACAGTATTTTCATGAGTCCTGTAATCGGGGTAATTTAATTCGTCGACAAGCTTGTCCCCAGTGATATTTATGCTGGAAAACAGGTACATGGGACCGTTATAGACGAGCGTTGCGACCTCAGCATTGGCAAAATTAGTACTGTCGCTTTCCAGCAACATGCCTTTAATCAACAGATAACTGTTAGTAATGAGCAGAAAGAAATCTTGGTTTTCGATTCTAATTTTAATTTCCGATTTGACATTGTGGAAGATAGTTCTAACTATCAGAATATATTCGTGAAAACAATACCTTTCCATGGAGGAATTGTGTTATAACGATTCATTTATATTCAGATAATCTACCTAAAGTAGACCACCTGAGACATGTTGTCGACTGTATAAAATGCTTGAGTGACACGTTTGAGTACATAGGAATCTGCCGGAGAGCGTTGGGTTTGCAAAAACTTAACCATGCTTACGCTGTTGCAAATTCGAAGGAATCGTACGCAGTTTTCATAGATACTAGTGCTACTAACCACATTGTAGCTATCAATGGTGCGAGCGTCGTTTATCATGAGCCAACAGATAAAATTCGGATTCTATAGGAAGCCTATACAATTGCAGTCAATCAGGGAAGGGCAATGAATACAATAAAAATGTTAGCCATATGAAAAAATGGAAGGATTTCTTTTCTTCACTTCCGATTGTAGATGTTTAAAAGTCAGTGGTGCAAAGTGGTTTCCAATATGGCGTGTACCGTTGTGTGTGTCGAGTGTTTTTAGCGATTGTTTCTAAATGTTGAGTTTTGGCAAAGGCGGATGAAGTGTAGATTATTGTTGTCTGAATACTGTTTTTTTTGTGATTTTTTTTAGGTGACCAAGAAAAGCTTAGCTTTTCAAAAATTAAAACTTAGTGTTTGCCAATGAACTTGTGGAACCTTACTACCCCCAGGGGTGGCTGTACTCTTGCATCTTATCGCATTTCCACAAAATAATTGATTGGTGAATCTTCAGTTAAACTCAACTTCTAGCTGTTGTTACAAATTTGATGAATGCACGGCATTGCCGTTAATTTATTATCTCTGACATATCCTTTTCTCAAACGCTTTACATTTTTTTACTATTTTATTCATTGCATTGTTTTTTGACAAATAGCCATCCACCCTTCTCCTTCTTTTTCACTCGACTGGCGATACCATCGGGGACCTTGTGTCCCTGGCAGGTCTAACCTTGGTGGTAAGTCAGTTGAGCTCCTAATCCACCCTTTCAAATCTGATCCCATCTTTCCATTGGTCATGCAATGTTTTAAATTTATTTTACCTATATGCAAACTTGTTGAATTGTTTTATCTTGTTTTAGTTTTTACCTTTCTGCCTTCGCATTCCCTATTTTTTAAAGGTTTGTTAAAGTTTTTTTTTACACGCATCTTAAATGGAACACCTTTTTAGGCTGGCAGTCAGCCATCCCCGGGATCCTTGCCAGACCTGTTGCTCCGGGTGATTATTATTTTTTTTTCTTTTGAATACCAACATTGCTTTTGTTTTTTATATAAAACTTATTTTTATCTGACATGAAGACGGACCGTGAGCGTTTTGTCAGTTTCAATTTAATATTTCGTTATCTTGAGACGTTAGCCAAATGCATGTTTCTAATATTACCGGTAGTAAGGAGGAGCCTTCATCTTGTAACCAGCGTAAATGCAAGGTTGCATGTTGTCATTTACGCACTGTATTGGTACGAACGAAAATCGTATTGATACCCAAAATATTGACAGATTTTTGTGCCTGTCGAGATTTAGTATAAGTGCCTTGGACGAACCCCAGGACTTGGCCTTAGCTTTTATTCCCAGAGAAGGACACTCTGTAGGTCGGATTGCCGGTGATTAGTTTAGTTTTTAAACTATTGTGGTTTGGTTCTGTGGTGATAGCATCTTTTTCCAGTCCATTTCACTGCATTATGGTTTCAATAAAATTTTTTAAATCTGAAATGTCATAAGTGCCGGGGACGACTTGAACTTCAATCTGGCTTACCCCACCTTTGATGGTGTATGAAATTTCGTTATCGGTGTGAATGTTAAATATGTTGTAATCCAAAGAAACTAGCGTAATTCCGTTCTCCCTTTTAGGTTCCTAATATGTGGATGCAGCAACTTATTTGCAGTAGGTGATCTAGAGACAAAAATTAAACAAGATCTGATAGTAACAGAGGAATAGGCATGTGAGCTAACTATAAAGTTCCTATAAATTTCGATGGAAGCAATAATAGGATTATAAACCTAAGAGACCCCCTATCATTGAACGATGTGGTTACGATGCAATTCGTCCTTGAAAACAGTTAGTTTTCATGCATTTACACCCTTTAAAAAAGGTCTTTTTTTCTCATGCAGTAACAACGTACCTTTCAATTACTTACTTTGCTCTAACAAATGTTATCATTTAGATTCCCAGACGTTCAATATTAAAATTTTTCCAAACTTCAAGATGCAATGTATGGTAAGCTACAATCAACTATTTTAACATTTAGAATTTGAATCTAGGAAGTACGAATCTGACGACGACAGGATTTCATATTGAAACTAGAAATTCTAGGTGCCATTTTACAAAGACCAACTTATGACGGAATTGAAGCTGTGATTTATAAAAGAACCATTGAAACTGTATTTTTGAGCAGAAATTTTTGTAAAGAGTGATTTGGACAGCACTGAGGAGAGTGGACCCATTGTCAAGTAGGTATGTACATACCAGAACAATCATACATTCCTCTGACCCTGTCTAAACTGCTTCACAATTATGACCCTTGGAAACAGAACTTAGAAAAAATAAACAGAAATGACCACATGATATTTGATTGAAATTCTGTGCTCCATCATGATTGCACTTGACTGGACCCAAATACTACAAAATCGAAACAGGAGTCTCAAGATTCCCAAAACTAGAGAAATAACAGGGTGTGCCGGTAGCGGTCAAATTATTAACCCAGTGACTGCCTTCTCCTGCATCAAAATCTTCGAAGTTAATGATACCGCACTGGAGTCATTTAGGTTTTCGTGGAAATTGACATTTGCTAAAAGAGCCTCTATATTTAGGAATTTTCAAGACTTTAACAAAACGGTTTAAAATCGAAGTTCCTTAGAGATTCAGTAAAATAGATCACGCCTTCACTGGCCTGAGATAAGAGTCCTGACCATCTATCTTTTTTCTCCGTCCCGCACCTTCGAATGTCTTGTTATGTCTCACTATGTCTGCCAACACGTTAGTATCATTTTGTGCTTTCATAATAGGTGCACCAATTCCAGCGGTACCTCCCACCAGACCACGTACGCCAGCTATGATGGGGCCGAGCAATGCCAGTAACAGTAGAAATCTACTCCGTTATTTTTTTTAATAATTCTTTTTTAATTTTTTCAACTTTCGTAGGCCTAACTTATTTTTCGATTTTCTTTAATTTATCTAATACACTACTTCGACTTTACTTGTGTCTAATTTCTACCTTATTTTTCTGTCCCCTATCAACAATGCGTGGCAGGTCGTGTTGGCTGGTATTGTGGAATTACATTTCATCTTTACTTGCACATACACGATGCTGGAGTGAAGTTTCTCTGACTACTTAGAACAGTCTAAAACCACTAGAGAATATGTCTTTTTAAACGGCACGGAATCGATACAAAGATCCTCCACATCATTAGAAAGCTCCCCTAAAATCCCACACCATTCTGTAAAAGATGGGGTATTCACCAGTAGAGTAATTTACGTTCAAGTCCAGGAAGGGTAACGTTCGGAATTTAAAGTCACGAGAGTGTCCTGAAGGTTACAGTGATCGAAACCAGCCGAGTTTTTAGTTAGGCTGTCTTTCCTGTTTGTCTGCAGACCCAGAATGACCCACCTGGGTCATTCTAAACACCAAATCACGTGGTCAGCCTATGTGTTTGAAAAGTCTAAGTTTGTGGTTGTCGGAAGCCATGATGTGCAGACCGTGCCATGAAATGCTGTTTCGTACGATTTTTCCATTGGCTGTAGCAGCTGCTTTAAATATTACATCGTCATTACTAGTTCTACATAACGTAAGCAAGTATTTTCTGCCAAACACTACCTTATCATAATTCTGGAAAAATTCCATGATATGTTTTAAAATAATGGCGAACGGGAAACTCCCTTTTAGAATCGGTTCCTTCACAATCGTTTCGTGGCACAGTTTAAAGCCTAGGTTAACTGTTAAAATGGCTGCTGTAGATTCGGACTATCTAACCTAGCTTGTTACCCAGATGATATTTAACGCTGGAAAACATGTACATGAGCTTATTTTTGAGTATTGGCGTCGGTATTCGTGAAGTTACTGTATCGATATTGAGCAATTTACCTTTAATCAGAAGATAACAAATATTAATTTTCTGTTATAATTCTGAATTCCGAATTCACGTTGTTGAGGTTGGTGCCGACTATGGGGTTATACTTGGGATAAGAATATCTTTCCATGGACGAATCGTGCTACAAGGACTTGGTGATATTCAGGTTATCTTCTATCAGACTCATATCCTAGCTCAGCTCTGATTAGGTATTTAATGGAAGCTATATTTTACCATTAACTGTTTGCTGCTGTTATTATTATTAATGCTGTTTAAGACTTTCCCCGTGATTCACTTTTTCAGCGCAAATACTGACATGCTATTAATTTAACCTGTTTTGTTTTATTATATTATAATTTTTTTCCCTCTCAAATGGAATCTGACAGTGAACATTTCACCATTCAGATTCAATATTTCATCATTTTGAGAATTTAATCAGACGCGAATATTTCGAATTTTATCCGTAGTTATAAGAACATATATTACAGTTTGAGGAGCGATTATCATCTTATAACCTGGAGGTACACCGGGATAGAAAGAGCGTATACACGGTTGAGTGTCGGTATTGACATAGGATGACTTAATAAAAGTAGTGTGAACGAACACATATATCCCCATGATATTGACTGATTTTTTTTTATCGACAATTCCCCTGCATAAATCTAACCACAGAACATAAACTATTATTTCCAGAAAACGAATCTTCGAATAATCAAATTTGTTTTTAAAAGGTTATGATTTGGTTTTATAGCAACCTTTTCATGCCCATTTCGTTTGGAGGCATCTTAAATAAAACTATTCAAATCCAAAATTTGGTAGGTGCCGGCAATGACTTCCACTTTGATTCAGCTGTCCCCACCACGTTTAAAATTTCCTTATTTTCCTCGAGCACATTAAATATGCAAAAATAAGTGTCTAAGGTCACTAGAGCCAATTCACACTCCTTTCTAGGATTTAGGTATGTAGGTGTTTTTAGGTTGCAGCTTAAAGATGGACTAGCATACTTGAGATAGATGGTCTTTTGTTTTTAGTTGTGTTTTAAATACACTAGATGGCGGTACGGTTATCAAAGCCACCGACAAACCGTTTTCAAACCCAGACTTTCTAATCGACTACCAAACACGTGACTTATTCACGTTGGCTAGATCAAAGCCACAGGGGAGCATCAAGTCCCATTGGTGACAGCCAGCGGAAAGCATTCGCTGTTTCAGTTTTGGGATCCAGCCGTGCTTTTAAAGTAATATTGGCGGGTAACAACGCGCATTTATTGCTAACGTTTGGTTAAAAGTGTCAAGAATTAGACTGGTATTTTTTTTTAGTTGCGTGGTATTATCGGTTTAGCTTAGTTGTGCCTAAATTTTGTTGATATCAGCAGTTGCATTTTAAACCTTAATGTGTGTTCGCGTACTTTTGTTGCGTCAAAGTTCGTGACATTATAAAAAGTTACGACTAAGGCCTACTTATTTGTATTTTTCATAAAAAATCTGTATAAACGAAGAAACCTAAACTCCTGTTTAATATAAACGCAGTGGTTTTTTTCCCACTCTCCACTACGATTTTTTTTAGCAGTCAAGCCACAGCATGAACCGGCGTGATAATTTGATACTCTCATCCCACTTGGTAAAATTTGAGCCAAGGCAACCGACCTAACCAAGAATAAACAACGTTAACGTTAACGTCAACATTAGAATAGTTAACGTTTTAGGTTTGCTATGTTACACTATTTCGTAACGTTTACTTGCTGCATTGTTATTTTAGGCTAGTATAAGTTAGTTCCCTTGGCTCCAATTTTACCATGCAAGATAAGAGTGTCATGCAGAAATGAATTTCACAGAGCCGTTTCACGCTTCCTTTTGGTTAAAAAAGTTTAAAAACGTGTTTTCTGCCATTCAGAAGCAATGACGACAACTCTCCCCCCAAAAAGTTCCGTAAGTACCAACTACCAATATCACAGCAGGGAAAACGAGAAAAAAAACTCTCCAACGAAGGTCGCTATGCCACATTGTATTCTTCTGGAAGGAATGGACGGAGTGAGCAGGACTCGATTATACCTCGCAGAGGTCTGATGTATAATATTATTGTGGCCCCATTCCACCCCCCCCACTGCAAAAGTTTTCTTCTTTTGAACAATACTTGTTTTTCTAAAAAGAGTAAAAGTAAAAAACTTTTTTAAATTTAAAATAGTACCTTATATTATTTTTTCCGTGACTGAGGCACCCTTGAGGCCCTTTTTGGCCAGCGGCCCAGCGTTTCTGCACCCAAAGCACCCAGCTAAAACGGCTCTGGGCGGCGGGGTGAAAGGGGGGAGCGGTGTCTTCATTGCTTTTGCAGGTAGTAGAGAAATAGGTCTGGGCAGAACTGAGTTATAGTCCCCCTCCCTACTGCATACCGAAAGAAGCTACATATTTTGTCTTAGCTCTCTACATACACAAACTTCTTGTAATTCCACCGACACTATGTACAGAAAACATATTTTTCCAAACAAGAAATCGTAACTCCATCCCCCAACTCGCACCAAAAAAAGCACCTAGCACACCAAAATCGCATACGGTTTGTTTTTGCCTTGTGCTTTACTTGGCTGACCCGCTGCAAAAAAAAAAGAAAAACAACATTATACTACCCCTGTATTACTTTTTTTTAATTACGGTATTTATTTATTTATGTACACCGTTGGTTCGAGTTAAGTGTACAGTACTCTTGAGAAATCACTTAAGGAATATGAAGCGGTTTAAAAAAACGCGAAAAAAGAATCAGTTGGGTGTTGGGATTTCATTCCAGACCAGGTAGCAAATGCAGTTTCTCTAAAACCCATCTAGTTCTCTTTTGTACAGCAAGAAAGTGTTTCAAGGAAAAACAAGTGGGAAGAGGGAAACTCGGAAACGTATTGACGTCCAGGTAGTCGCCATTAGTCAGTTACCAATCTTGCTGGATATATATTTTGATATCATTCCTTTTCAGTGGTGTTACTATTAGAATAGAAACGAAGCTACAGATAAGAAGACAAATGAATACACTCCCTTCGCATCGAAAAGCTCCATATCTACACAGCCACACACTGTTTCTTTGCTGCAATTCCCACTTCCCAGATCGTGAGTTTATATTTACTGTATGGGGTGCTGAAATATCCCTGACAATTTTGGGCGTGGCCTACATTCCTGTTATTGACGTGGGAGTGCAATCGCAAATAGTCAAAACAGGGTTGCCACATGACATTTTTGAAAAAAAGCAAGCGATCAAAGAAAAACGAGTTTGGGACAGGGGATCTGGAGAAATTCCCCTACCAAGCTTACTTTGTAAATTAAGGCCTAAAAAAATTAATTTTTAAATAAAATTTAGCAGTTTTTACACTGAACAACGCCTACTTACTGGCCTACTATACGATAAAAATGGTTCATCTGTTTATTATTTACGTGGGAGACTAGAATTAAGATAACACATGACAGCGATGCACTCAGGACTTTCTTGAGGAGTTTCCACCATATAATTCGTTCCCCCTCTCCTTTCAGCTAGGAGGCCTGAGGGAGCACTGTGACCTTCCTCCAGAAGGGTCTGGAGTTGAAAGCTAATGCATTTTAGTCTATGTTGGGGCCACTTCTGGCCTCTGATAGGTACCCTGCACTTGACAATTCAAATGCACAAATAGAAAAAAATGCGCCACCTCAAAAGACCCTAACGGGGTGTTCTGTTCAATTTGGAAACTCCCACCCCCAGTATGCGACACTGTGATTCCATAGAAACAATTTGAAAAATCTGCAAAAAACAAAAGGTTATTAGAAATCTCGAAAAATCTCGATAAAAGTTGATTTTTTTCCCCAATTGGTTTAGTTTTTTTTTTATGTAGCATTCAGTGTTTCGACAATTGTAGGGTGGCCAAAGTTGACAAAACTTTGCACGACAGGATTTTGTCGAAACCTGTCTCAGCATGCTGCAGATTCCCCAAAATCATATGAATGAGCTGAGCACCACACACGCACCGGATGCGACGTTGTCGTGAGACGTCTTTAGGCATCTCACAACAACAAAGCGAAGCTCCTTCTAGTTTCGTGTGATGGGGTCTCTCCACCAGATGCGACGTCTCACGACGTTTCATCTTGCAACGAGGTTTTGTGGACTTTGGTGTAAAGCCACCCTTAGTAGTGAGTGTCACTATACAGACATGAAATTGTCAGAAATGTTGCCAGTCGGTCACATTTTTTATAATTGTTCTGATCCGTGACCCAGTGATCCAAACTCAGCTAGGGAAGACAATCGATGTCGTGTGCTTTGATCATAAGATTCACTTGGCCCAGGTAAGTGTTTTCAAAGTAATTTGAGAAGAAGCAGTGAGCATGGTCTATGGACAGAACAAGGGTTTGCTTCAGCATAGTTTGAAGCAAGCATGAATAGATTTTTTTTTAATATTCGGTAATATGCTTTATGCTTGAGAAGGAGACTACAGTTTTGGGGTGGTTTGTAGGGTGCATTCGAAGAGAGGCCAGGGGAGAGTCATCTTGTTGTAAGTCTTTCCACTTCGAAGGATTTAATGAGTGATGAAATCCTGAAATCTTCCAGAAGATCCGTCTTGTCTGACGCTTAAAAAACGGAGTGTAATGCAGAACTATGTGTGCAGAAATGCTTATGAACTGTCCCTGTAAAGTGAGGTCTTTTGCCGATCTGTGCTACACGTGGCGAAACAGGGGAATGAGTCGTCGATATGACGCTGGTCGCGATGAGACTGATGATGGTTGAAGAAACTTGTCCACGATGAAGAAAATTTTTGTTGTTCCGTCGTTTATTAAATTTTATTTTTTATTTTTTAAAGCCTGATGAATTATTCGTTGAAAAATTCGCGATGAAAACGGGTGGTCCAGTGTCCATGGAATGGGAACAAATACAACTAAACAGCGATGACTTGGATGAAATGTTGTCTTCGGAAACAAGGACAGACTACATGTCGATGGTAAGACAGAAGAAGCTTCATTAGGATAAGGTTTTTTGACTGGTTAGTTGTCAGCATTCATGGGTACCAGCCAGTGCCAGTGTAGGGCAGTTGGTTAATGTCCGTGCACATGACGGGGGGGGGATTGAGGCTTAATGTCGTGTCGACAACTTGGTCATTAGCGCCAACCTCAGTCACAGTGCAGTGGTCCGGGTTGCCACTGCACCACACATTACAGAGATGTTATTCAAACCCCTAATCTAAATCTTGTCATACATCTGTACCTCCTGCAAAAATTGAAAAACACCGGACAGGAGGACAGACTTATCACCCAACTGACGCGCAATGTCATGCGGAAGATGGAAACGACGACGAACACCATCAAGATGGCGACAATGCACATGACGATCGCCTGGGAGACGAACTTTGGAGATCGGCGAACCTTAAAAATACAAATGCAACAAATGATCTGCCTGATCCGGGACATGCATTGCATTCCGAAATGAAGAACGAAGACAGCAAAAGTCGGCAACAGCAGACATGTGAACTGGTCCTGAAATAGCTTGCTTCAGCCCTGTTTGTTCATCTTATTGAAGTAGCCACTATCGTGGATGTGAGGAAAACAAGGTGTGGTCGGGAGTGAAATGGCCGCTTTCAGTAATGCCGATGCGGCCTAGTTCAATGGCACGGGGTGTGCAGTAGCTTAAACAGGCCGTATCCACTTCACGTTCTTAGAAAAGGAAAGCGTTTTGTTGAGTAAAGCTGGTGGAGAGAAAGTGGTGTGCTAAACTGTCACAAGATTGTGCCATCACACTTTCCTCTGAGCAGCAGTGTGAAGTCACAGTTGGACTTGTGGAGCCATCGGAGACCAGAATCAGCTGGAAGGAGGGCGGCTGACGGGAGACGAGGCAGCTGCCAAGAAAGAAGGAGCATCGGCGACAACGAACAGAAAGGTGCAGTAATGCCAGAGCAGCAGGCGAGGAGATGGGTGGTCAGAGGCCCAAGGCATTTGGGACAATGAGGAACAACGTTCAAAGCAGAAGGCAGCCGAAGGAAAAGCTTTGCCCTGCTCTAGCTCTGCACCTTCTTTCGTGCAGGAAAAGTGATGTATGTGTTCACGTGTAACAGGTCGAGAACGAAAGATGGCTACCTTTCCTATCACAGCCTTTATATAAGAGGGATGCACGCATGGGCACTGGGGTTAGGGAGCTGGCTACAGTTAGACGTTTTTTCTGTACGGAAAAGTATTCTCGAGACCAAGAATGCTAAATTTACAGGTAATTTACATTTTCGACGGCAAGTAAAACCATCTTTTCCAGTGGCTGTCATAGATTTGGTTGGTGAAAATCCTGATTGCTTTGCTAGCGATTCTGACTGCTTGTGGCTCAAGAATTCCTGCCCCTTAAGGAGTCCGATGATAGTCGCCACCCGTGAAGATTCAGATTGCTGGAAGTTGGGTGAACTGTGTCCCTCTCCTTTGGGATAGCAGGTCTTGTCGGTTTGGCAGGTTCCGTGGATTGTCTGTGAAAAGCTGGAATTGCTCAGGGAACCAGGGAGCAGCTGAACAATTTGGAGCAATTAGGATTAATAGGCCTTGAGTCGACGCTATTTTCTGTATTACTTCGGGTAGCAGTTAGAATGGTGGAAACAGGTAACCAAAAAGATTCTTCCATGGGGTTGATATTACATCCACCACCCACGCTTGATCGTCGTGAACCGGGCTGATAAAGAGGGGAAGTTTGGCATTATGCTCGTGTCAAAGAGGTCTATTGACAGTGTGCCCTAGACGGCAAACAGAGATCTAGAAATTTATGTGTTAAGGGTCCAGTTTACCGATGTTGCCTTGTTGCGTCTGGAAAGGGATTCCACAATGACATTCTGACTCCCTGGGATGTTGAGAGAAAAGTAGATTTATGTTTAGACTGAAGCAAAGTCGGAATATTTCTGACGTCACCTGATGGAGGTTCCGGGACTTTGTTTCTTCGCCTTTCTACAGGTTAGCCACCACTGCAGTGTTGTCTACTTGTACTTGTATTACCTTGCCTGCGACCATGTTCTAAAATAGATGCTGGGCTTTGAGAACGGCTGTAATTCCGGGATGTTGATGGGATCAATTTTGTCATTTCTTCATGTACCCGAGGCTTCTAGGTCTCCATTGTGGGCTCCCCAGCCGGTCATTGATGTGTCTGTTAGAAGAATAAGACCTGGCTAAGGTTTGTGAAGAGGTGTTGTGAGATAGGACGTGAACATCGGACCATCATAGGAGTGTTTCCACTGGAAAAGATGTGTCTAGAGCAGGGGTCTCCAAACTACGGCCCGGGGGGCCAGATGCGGTCTGTGAAGCACTTTTGTCCGGCCCGTCCTTTATTCTCACTACATGCGATTTTTTCAGCTATTTTATGCTTTTGAAGGTATATTTTACGTTCTCCTTAGTTCTCGATGGTTACTTTCGAAACAAGAAAGATCTCGACTTCGTTTAGGAATGGCTGGTAAGATCTACATGCACTACTCTGCATTGGAGTTTCCGCTTTTAAATTTCAACGTCGATAAATTGTCAATTGGGAAGTAAGCTCACAGTTTTCAACAATGGGAATGAGGGTTTAGTGAGGAACAATTATAACTTTAGGGTCAGGGGTGGCAAAATATTGTTATCTCAATTAACCAGTGTTTGGCATTGGGGCAAGGTCACTCTTCACTACATCTTGGGGGTGGGCACCGCTGAAACCCCAATAGGACCAGACGAGGAAAATTTGGCCCGCGAAAGATAAGCAACTGTGCTATACGGCCTTTAGTTTGAAAAGTTTGGGGACCCATGGTCTACAGGGTGGGTGGACTACGGTGGGTGTTGATGGCTTTCCTATATAGGTGGAAGGGTCGAGTCATTCGTAGGGTACTAGGCTTGCCATGGAATCTATCTTTCCTTCTAGGAGCTTTCGGTTAGAAACCGTTTGTAGTGCTTCAGTGTTTCTTCGATGTGGTCCAGACAAGGCATAACTGTTGTTGTTGACAGATCGAACCAAATGCCGAGAAAAACGAACGAAAGTCACAACATTTTCAAGTTGATGCCAAAGACAAGGTGATGAAGAAGGTTCAGAGTTTCCTGAAGATCTTTTAGTAGATGTGATGGGTCTTGGTTTCTTAACTACCAATCGTCCATAAAGGCGTGTGATAGGATCTGTTGTGATGAAGGTGAGCAAAGCATGGTTTGAGAACTGTAGTCAAAATTCGAGGTACTGCATTGAGTCCGAAATGAAGATTTTGAAATTCATAAACGGTGCCATAGTAGATAAACAGACGAGGTCATACACAGAACGATGTAAGGGTATGTATGGATATGCACCTTCTAGATCTACTGAGCTGATCCAATCTTTCCTTTGAAGGGATTGACGAATAGAGTCCTGGATTTCCATTTTAAAATGAGAATTTTTCATCATCTTGTTGAGAAATTTTAGATTGAAGATGAGTCTTTCGCCCCCAGATTTCTTTGGTTTTAAAAGACTAAACTGTAGAAGCCTGGACAGGATCTGTGCTTTTCTTATGGCTTGTTTTTACAGCATGCTGTGAATTTCTTTGGAAAGTTGATCGGAAAGACCTGTCGAAAATTCTCAAGCTGGTGGAGAGATGAGGCTTGGTTTCTGTGTGAATGATGGGAGAAAGGCATGACTGATAATGTGAATAAGCCAAAGGTTGCAAGTTATTTTTGTCCAGGATGCGATGTGGGTGTGGCAGCCGCTAACTGGTTACAAATGAACACAACGAGACTCCCACTCATTGGTTTTGACGGGGTTTTCCTTTGAAACGGGGCAAGGAGTAACGTCTTTGTTGTTCAGTTGTGAGACTGCATTTATTGCTCCTCCTCTGCCACGAGAATATTGCTTTCCTCAAAAGGACCGTTGATCATAGTTGCCATTCGAGTAGTTTTCGTCGAGAAAGGATTGGTTCCCTTGTTTGCACTTATCATTCGTTTCCTTGTTTCAGAGAGGACTTGAAGGGTATTAGTTGAAGTCCTTGGTTAGAAGCTTGGCTTATTATCCTTTGGTGTCCTTGTCGCTGTCATGTATTGTGTAAGTGCGTGGTTTGACTTAAAGGACATGACATAAATGCTGAGCTAACTCTAGGTTTACTATCTGCCACGTTTTGTATGAGTTACAACTATGGGGTTCACGCCCGTGGATACAAGATGTGACGCGACCGGTACATACAAATGGGGGGAGATGAGGCTTAATGGCGCATCGACAGCTTGGTCATACAAATGGTGGTGCTCTCACAGTATAGGAAAGAAGGTGTACGTAACACGCCCCTTTTTAAATGCCAAGAACACTGAAGGAACCATCACAAAGTTCAACACTGCAAACAAAGAAGATACACAGGGAAAGGGGGGAAACTTTAAAAAAAGGGAGGGAGAATGACATAACAAGGGAGGTTCGTATTTAAGTCATATAGTCTCTCATCGCCTCTGGATGTTTCTTGACCCTCTCGATGGGACGTTGAGTGGTAGAGGGGCTCAGGTGTTTCGTGTTGGGATTAGCACGTACATTTTCAGTTTCACTAAAAGCACCCGTATCGGGCTGTGTGCCGGAACAGTCTGGCTTAAATTTAGGCCTTAACTGGAACCTGTTTCTAACTAACTTGGCACCATAAACACATTTTACCAAGTAAGACCTTGGGGGTGGCCCCACATGTTCAATGGTGCCGGACGATTACTGTTTCGAGTCTGGGGCTTCTTTACAGTCGAGGCCACTTTGGGGGAAAAAGGTGTTTTTTAGCATGGAAGAAGCATTTCGTATATCAATTTGGCATCAGGTGATATTAAGGTATTTCGACCCCCCCCCCTGAGTTCGAAAATGCCTGTTGCCAGCTCGAAAATTGGACCGCAAGTGCATAATTGAGGATGGCGTCCAAAATGGCGCCCAATTTTGCCAAATTTGGTCGATTGTGCAAGAACCGTTAGTGATACACAAAAACGGTAGAGATAAAAGTTGTTTGCAATAATGTAAACTACAATGTCATTCCCATACATTTTTTTAATATCTCTTAAAGGTTTTCAAGAAAAATAGAGCTTTCGGCCATTTTTGGCTAATTTAATGCTAACAGACGTCTCAATTTGTCAGTTAACAAATTTCAACTGCTGCTGCGTCGTTCTAATTCAGGTGGATGGCTCCAATTAGACTCATTCGAAAGGTGGGAGTGTCTTCTTTGCAACAAGGGTCGTTGAAAGGGTCTATGACTGTTAGTAACCCTAGGGGCTGGTATCACAGTCACCGTTGGATTTTTCGCTCATATTAAATTTCAACTGCTATTGTGACACGTCTAATTTAGACAAATAACCCCAATTAGATTCATTCGAAAGGTGAGAATGTCTTATTTGCAGCAAGGGTCGTTTAAAGGGTCTACATCTGTTAGGGACCGAGCTACGCCAGTTTTACTAGGGGCTGGTGTCACAGTCACCGTCTGATTTTTCGCTCATTTTGAAATTTCAATTTCTATTGTGACGTGTTTTATTCAGTTAGATGACTCCAATAAATTCATTCGAAAGTTGGGACTGTCTTTTTTGAAACAAGGGTAGTTGCAAGGGTCTACAACTGTTAGTAACCGAGCTACCCTGTTTTACTAGGGACTGGTATCACAGTTACCATTGGATTTTTCGCTCTTTTTCAACTTTCAACTTCTATTGTAACGTGTCTAATTTAAGCAGATGACCCCAATTAGATTCATTAGATAGGTGGGAGTGTCTTCTTTGCAAGAAGCGTAGTTTAAAGGGTCTAAGACTGTTAGGGACCGAACTACGCCTGTTTTACTGGGGGCTGGTGTCACAGTTACCGTTGGATTTTTCGCTCATTTTCAAATTTCAATTTCTATTGTGACGTGTTTTATTCAGTTAGATGACTCCAATCAGATTCATTCGAAAGTTGGGACTGTCTTTTTTGAAACAAGGGTAGTTGAAAGGGTCTACGACTGTTAGTAACCGAGCTATGCATGTTTTACCAGGGACTGGTATCACAGTTACCATTGGATATTTCGCTCATTTTCAACTTTCAATTTCTATTGTGACGTGTCTAATTTAGGTAGATGACTCCAATTAGATTCATTGGATAGGTGGGAGTGTCGTCTTTGCAAGAAGGGTAGTTTAAAGGGTCTACGACTGTTAGGGACCGAGCTACGCCTGTTTTACTAGGGGCTGGTGTGACAGTTTCTGTTGGATTTTTCGCTCATTTTCAAATTTCAATTTCTATTGTGACGTGTTTTATTCAGTTAGATGACTACAATTAGATTCAATCGAAAGTTGGGACTGTCTTCTTTGAAACAAGGGTAGTTGAAAGGGCCTACGACTGTTAGTAACAGAGCTATGCCTGTTTTACTAGGGGCTGGTGTCACAGTCACCATTGGATTTTTTGCTCATTTTCAACTTTCAACTTCTATTGTGACGTGTCTAATTTAGGCAGATGACCCCAATTAAATTCATTCGAAAGGTGGGAGTGTCTTCTTTGCAAGAAGGGTCGTTTAAAGGGTGTACGACTGTTAGGAAGCGAGCTACACCTGTTTTACTACGAGCTGGTATTACAGTCACCGTTGGATTTACCGCTCATTTTCAACTTTAAACTGCTATTGTGACGGGTCTCATTTAGGCAGATGACCCCAATTAAATTCATTCGAAAGGTGAGAATATCTTCTTTGCAGCAAGAGTCGTTGAAAGGGTTTAGAACTGTTAGGAACAGAGCTACGGCTGTTTTATTAGGGGCTGGTATAACAGTCATTGTTGGATTTTAAGCTGATTTTCAACTTTCAACTACTATTGTGACGTATCTAATTTAGGTAGATGACTCCAGTTACATTCACACGAAAGGCGGGACTGTCTTCTTTGCAACTAGGGTGGTTGAAAGGGTCTACGACTGTTAGGAACTGAGCTACGCCCGTTTTCCCACGTGGTGAGCACGTGGAGCAAGGTCAGCTTTAATGCTGACTGTTTAGCTATTTTTTACTGTCTGCAGGAACAGATGTAAGGTGAGGTAATCTGTAACGTTTCATGAATATACCAGGTACAGGTGTGAAGTATTGGTGCTGCTCTCAAGTCCAGAACTTGAACAGAAATTTGGAAGCCGTTAGGCGCTTTCCGATTCTCGCGCCTTCCAGTCTAGGCCTCCGCCATGATTGACAACGCAGAATTAGAAAGCAGTGTTACAGCCTGTGTTAAAGCACTCCTAAATACAAAGGAATTTGTTGCCATGATTGTAGGTGCAATTGCGGAAACAATCACGGAAAAAGTTGTAAACGAACTGAAAACGTCAGTGGACTTTAACACCGGAAAAATAGAGGAACTGGAGAAAGTATTCGAGCAGCAATGCCAACAGGTCGCCGACCTTGAGCAGTCACTTACCGAGTGCGCCGATGACCTGGAGCAATATGAACGACGGAGTAGCCTACGTATCTTTGGTATCCCAGAAAAACCACGAGAAAATTGTGATTAACTCGTCACTGAGCATGTCAAGAAGCAAATGGGGCTTCTTGAAATGGATATTGATAAAATAGACAGAAGTCACCGTGTTGGAAAACCAAATGCAGGCACGAACAGGCAAATCATTGTGAAATTTGTTTTGTACCGGGATCGGGATATGGTATTCAGAAAAAAGAAAACACTAAAAGGAACTAAAATAACAAAAAGATAAGATCTAACAATGTGACGCCTACAATTGTTGAAGGATGCTATCGGAAAGTTTACCCTAAAAACGTGTAGACCGCTGATGGAAAAATTGTGGTTAACACCAAAAATGCCAAAAACTATGTCCAGACAGCGACAGAATTAGCAAAAATTCGTTAAATTCCCATACTGAAGGAACTGCAGTAGAAAAATTTCAGATTTTTTGTTTAATCTCTTTACATACGAGTATTTTTCTTTTTTTTTACCTTGTGATTGACGTTTTGTAAATATTTTCGTTTTTTTCTTACATTTTTTCTTTTTTCTTTTTCTAAGTTTATTGTCCCTAGTTTATTTTACTAGTCAAACCCAATTTATTATAAGTATCTTTCAACCCTTTCCTTGAATGACGCACTCTCCCAACTCTCTTTCTACTAACACTTTTCCTGACTTTGAAGCTGATTAACACATTAATTGTTTGGAAACTGACACCAATTTATTTCCTAATGCTATTGAAAGGACTGCATATTACTCTAGCTCAAAATTTGTTACCAACGTTTCTTCAACTGTAAAAGATGATTACTCATTCACAGTACTTAGTCTTAATA
>JAHWFP010187816.1:48000-68929 GCA_023313725.1 Lithobius niger | reverse complement strand
GGTGAAGATGAGTGTGAATCAAGTTGGACATAAAGTCTCAGAAAAAATTGTAATTTTTCACCGTGAAGAACTCCATCATTCGTCCTGTACTATCACTCGTCTTCATTCCCGCAGTGTTTCCTGGTGGTCCGTCATCACACCTCCTTGCCTTCAGCATACTTAGGACGAACCTGGTGCTAACATATTGTAATCTCTCGCTTTACCTGCGGACGCGCAGTTGGCTTCGTTCCTCATTTCTGTTTTTAAAAAAAAGGAAGACAACAAAAGAGACACAAACACAACAATCAGTTTGAATGGAGGCCCTGACACGACAAGCAGTCGGTTTGGGACGCGTTCCCATTACATCTCATGCCTCTTGTCAGTCCACAACCTGGTCCTCATCCTTCTAAGCACTACACTGTGTGCTTCCTTCAACACACGTCTGAATGGCCTTACATTGCAAAGTTCTTTTAGATCAAACTTGGCCTCACACTCGTCCTTTATAGCCACTCCGTTCCTCTGTCACCGTCTTCGACTCTAGCATCCATTGACGGACACAACTCTTTCATGAGAAGTGCACATCAATCTCCTGAAGACACAGTCCTCCGTCCCTTTTCATAAGGACCTATCCTTTACTCCAACTCCATCCCAGGGTACCTAAGTATGGACAGGGGACGCATCCGACAGGACTATGTCCTCATCTCCTTCTTTGCCAACCCATGGCATTTCGCCTCTCCACACGTTCCAATCCCCTGTATTTTACGATTATGCACTTAAGTTGTACAAAGAAAGGGGGGGGGGACACAACTGCACCACTGTCCCTATACTACCTCCGTACCTCTTCAACCTACACTGCGATCCTATCTACAGCGCTACAACCGCTGACTGTGCGGTGATGCCACATTTCACCACCAGGCGCCACTACAGTCGCTCACATCGCGGTTCAAAACGCTGAGTGCCTAACGGTTTTCTGTGTCCTGTTCACCGTTCACCATGTCCGACTCCTCCTCGTCTGAAGATCCTGTACCCAACACCAAAGTAACACCGGACACTGAAGCACCGGTTACAAAGGAAGCAAATGTGCCTTCACCCAAGGCATGTGATTGTCTGGGTTTCTCCGAAAACTCCACTACGTTCATTTCGATCCTCATCCATGCTGTCAGCGACACAGACAGTGTGACGGACAGGAACGTAACTGTCGTATCTGCATCTCCATTTCGCCAAGCCGATAGACAATCATTCGACGAAAGCAACATCAATCAAGACAGCGGATGCAACATGCAGCCAAGAAGCGAGAAGAGTTACGAGCCTTTAAACAATCTCCGAGTCCGACCGCTCCTTCACTACCAAAGAAAGCCACCAAGCGTTCTGCGTCAGATCCGCTATCCCCCCATTCATCCTCTGAAACCGCCTGCCCTTCCCGACACCGAAGCAATTCCTGCAGTAGCGGGACGTCAGGGATCAAAACATCGGTAAAAATCAGGGTTGCGCGTCAACGTCTCGTTGCCACTAAGACGCCGTCTTCTGCATCAACCAACACTCTAACACTACCATCTTCCAACACACCACGTCCTTCGGCGTCCTTATCCTCCCCAGCTCGTGTTTCGTCTGCGTCCCCTCCGAAGAATTTTCAAACATTCTTTCCAGCGGACGTGCCATCCCCCCGCTAAACCTACTCCATTCCCTACCGCACCAGTGCTTCGAACAGCAATCACTAGGGGTTTGCATCTTTCAGCCAGGGAACCAGCGCATCTGGACTTCAGCCTAAAATTTCTTTTTGAATACCTGGATGGGTTTTTCACGGAACTCGACACTCTTCGCTCAATCTAATACTGCATCTTTACAAGAGGCGGCAGGAGAGGCCCTCCAATCGGAAACCACTCTCTTCCGTGCTGCGAACGAGGCTTATTCTAATAAACTCGAGCTAATAAACCAGCGTTACTGTTCCCTTTGCGTAAATTACGCTCTGCTCCACGCACGTAACACCTGGGTTTCCCCAATTCCTGCTTCCCCACCTTGGAGGGCCTACTACTACGCCCGTTTCCGTACTCGTCGCCTTAGACTTGCTCCTTCCTCAACCACAACCAACCAACCACGGTGGAGCAGATACGTCCACTTTACCTAGTTTAGCCACACTTCATCAAGAAGCTCCCTCGCCGTTAACGTCTCCACTTCGAGATCCCTCGTCCATAGCCTGTGATTATCACACCCCGGATGACGCTCCACCAACATCAGCCTCCGCCTCTCCTGTTACGCTTTGGAAGGAAGCATTTGCCACGAACCAATTTCAGAAAATCTCATTGTATTCAGTATGGCAATATGATAAATATGATAATGATCCAAGCTTTATCCCTATCTTCTACGGTATCACTGGAACTTCATCGCATTCAACGGACGTGATGCCATGTTCCCCGTGTCGTGGCAAGGCTTCAGGTGTAGCTTTAGGATTTCGTGTCCTCCCCTAAACATCACAGTTTTTCTTCAATCTCCTGCTCATTCAAGACTTTCTTGGCGAGGGTTCCGCTTCATCCGCCTCCCATGAGGGACGGTACAATCGCGATCCTCGCCTCCCTGTTTAGGATCTCGTCTTCACAAATCAACTTGATCAGACTACACTTCTCTTTGCAGTACCTGGCTTCCAACGACCGACGTCTCTTCTTTCTCAGGATAATCAGTTTAAATCAATCCTACTACCTCACTAACCGGCTGTCTGCATTGTGATCCAACAATGAAACCGTGCTCTACCTTCTGTGTTTACCACAATCCACCTTACGGACACCATCCGCTTCTCGCATCTGCCGCAGTCCACCCCATCATGTGTTCACCTTTCTCAATCACCCATCGGACGCTATCCACTTTTCACGTCCACTAATCCACAGGAACATTCGTCATCCACCTGCTTGCTTCACCCTCCGTCCTACGGACGGTATCCAATCCTCACTTCTTCCAGTACCATTTGCAACACCAGCCGCTTGTCCGTCTCACATATGGGAGCACCATCTTCCCAGCAAGGTAGGCGATTTCGGTATTTTTTCTTTTTTCTTATCTTGTACCCCACAGCGTTAAGACCTCTGCATGCAGTTCCTCCTTCTGCTTCCTTAACCATTACTAGATTATGATAATTTACCGCCCTGCCTGACCTCACTTAAGGATGTTACCCTTTCCGAAACAGCGGATCGCTCCTCAGCCCGCAAATAGTTTCAGCTGTTAGTGAAATTGGTCTAGGACTCAGGGTTGTCTTCGCCAGGGATTAGTTCCCGGGGATGCCGGCTTGTACGTGAGGGAAAGCGAACCTAGCGCTCCTCCGAGGGGTCAAAGTCAGTGTATATTTTCGTCGGCTATAAAAAGACTAAAATTGCAGGCCCTGTACCTGCTTAATTTTAGTTTTTATTGCCTAACCTAAAATATACATTACCTTAAGTCCCACCCAGGCCTCCCCTCCATAGTCTAGGTTCTGGGTGAGGAGAAATAATGCCATCGGACGGCTGCGCCGAGTGTACATAGCCAGCCCAATCCTGCGCGTGCGCAGTAGTACAAGCCCGGGTGGGAAGCCAACTTTCAAGTTTCTAGGGGAATTAAATCTCAAACGGAGGGAAACTCTATAAAAAACAGGTAATGTATATTTTTGGTTAGCCAATAAAAACTAAAATTAAGCAGGTACAGGGCCTGAGGGAGAACAAAATGCCCTAGGGTGGCCAGGATTGGGTTTTTGTGATCTACTATACCCCCATATTAACCACAAAAATATAGAAAAATTGGATTGGGTAACTGCCATTTTGGGTTTTGGACTGATGCACCCCCTTAAAAAAAAATTAAATTTCAACAGGTATAACCACGACAGTCAGGCCTAATTGGTAAGTTAAAAACAAAGCTATATTATTGCCACAACTGCAAACGCCCATGTGTGTGTTGATGAAACTTGAAATTTAGCAGTGAAATTTATTACTGTGCAGACAATAATTTAATTTAAAAAAATTTTAAATGTAAGTTAGGCAGGTATAACCATGACAGTTGGGCTAAAAAAAAAGCTATAGTGCCACAGATGCAAACAGTTGTGTGTATGCAGATGAAAGCTTTCACTAGCAGTGAAGCGTCTGCTAGCTTTGCAGCCCAAACTCCTTTTTGCCGTTATTATTCTACTGCAGTGTTCACTATTCAAGTTTGTTCAAGCTACGTTTTTATCTAGATTTATGTCCCGATCATTTGGAGGGATCCTTTCGTGAGGCGGCAGTGAAGCGTCAAATCCAGTCTCTCCAGCTTCTTTTTCATCTGTTGCCGTTGGAAAATCGCAGTCTTCTTCAAGCCCTGCTAGAACTGCTGAATCGAGTGGCACATCATGCTGATCAGAATCGTATGGATCCGATGAACCTGGGCACAGTATTTGCTCCCCACATTTTGTGTCCACGGAAGGTACAGTCATCACTGATATTTTTTTTTTAATTTACAGGGTTTGTACATGGCCTTTAATTCCTTGAAAAGCCTTGAAAATTGAGATTTTTTTTTGTAAGAGCCTTGAAATGGCCTTGAATTTTGTTAGCGTACTAGGTTTAATGAAATACAGTCAATTTATGCTTAAATTCATAAATGATTAAAAAATAGTTTGTCAACCTAATGCTTATCTTCTGTTAACGATACAACGTGCCTTCGTTCGTAGCCTATTCACGTTTAAATGCGGTATTGGAAAGGCAACTTGTCCCGCGATGGGGGCAAAACAAATAACTTTTATTCAATATCAATATATATGCTAGCAAAAAGATTGATTTTATTTTATGATAATTTTTAACAATTTGGTGTTCAAAACGGCCTTGAAGTTGGGTTAGAGTTGGCCTTGAAAATACCTTGAAAATGGTTTCATCTCTGGTGTACGAACCCTGAATTTATGTTAACAAAAAGTTTATGAAAATACAGTCAATACAGAATCTCAATGTACAGCGAAAAATGTTCCTTATAACTAAAAATTCTTTATATCCGGAAGAGTACAGCACTATGTTAGAATGGTTGTTCGCAGTCTGTTTTTTAAAAGCAATAATTCTTTAAAACAGAGTTTCTTATAAACGGTGTCTACTGTACCACGTTAAATATTTCATTTCGGTTCCCTAGAGTATTTTTGTGTATGCTGTGATGCGAAAAGAGCACTAAAACATGAATCTATTCTCTAACACAAGAAACAACAAGGTACGTAGGTAAATTCAGTTAACTGGTTATGTATGTACCCTGTTGGTTTTCTCGTATTACATTCTTTCGTAGTACAGTAGTAGCACGGAAGCATCTTTGTCCTGATAAATTTTTAATAGGGCACATTGATATCGTCAGCCTTACCGATCTGATTTCTCTAAATGTTGCCAATAACAGTACATACTTAAGGCCCGCACCAATACTTATACTGGATTGGATTTGTTGCCGAAATTTGTGGTATCAGATCGGTATCCCCAACTTTCGCTGAAATACCGATAACTGGAACCGTTCGAGATTACAACATGCAGTTCACGGAGTTTTGTGCAGGAAACCTTAGTATTGTCCCAGTTATCTTTAGCTGTTGATTACTATTTTAAAATCTATAATTTTGATAATTATTGCATTTTTGAAGAATACTACACCATTGATAAAACTTTAGTTCGCTTAACTTTCACAACGTCGAGAAACTTCTTATCTCGCCAATTTTTGACAACCACCTGCCGTCGTCTTCAGTGTTTTCTGGACTCTTTACTACATTACTAGCACTGTGGACATCTTGGAGAATTGAGCGGTCCCGGAGGCTCAATTTCAAATCTGCAAGATGTCCACAGTGCTAGTAATGTAGTAAGAAGTAGTGTTGGGCGGTAAATCGGTTCTCACGGTGTACCGGGGATGGTATCAAATACCGTGCGTTGTAAAAATACCGGTATTGTTTTAAATATGAAAAAGCGTTAAAATTAAAACAATAGTTAATTTAGTCCTTGTTTGTAGGGCTCAAACAATCAGTTAAAGATTAACAATGGAGAAATTTGAATTCTAAACAATGCAGAAAAGTGGAACCAAATTTGCATAACTTTGATGCTACATGTCACGAAACGAATCTTAAATCGGGGGTGGGGTCAATAAACTTTTCCATTAAAACTGTATCGCCATAACTCATTTTTCAATAAAGTTTGTTGTTATTTAAAAATCAGGTGTTGGGACCACAGCACTATAATACCAGCTACCGCCTATTCATAAGTACCAAACAAAACCAAGTAGCAGGGTACTAAACTTGGTTCATGTACTGGCACCGACAAATAGTTAGAAGAGCGTAACACCCTGAAACCCTGAAGAAATGCTTCGGAGCGGCTCAAATTCAAATTGATTGTTGAAAACCGATTGTCACGCACAATTTCAGAATTAAAATACTGTACCAGTATTCTTGCAAATTTTCAACAGACCGACGACGTCTGTCTTAATCAGGCCTAACCTACACAACTCAAACTTATGTCAACTACATTGTCACCGTGGAATTCAGCGTTCGAAATCTGCGCACGTGCATTCTGAAATTGTTCTGAAATTGTGCGTAACAATCTGTTTTCAACAATCAATTATCAAGAATGACGAACTTTCAGAGTAGAAGCCGTTATGGAATTTTCAATGTCAAATTCAAATCTGCAAGATAGATGTCCATGGTGCTTGTAATGTAATAAGAAGTTCAGAAAACCCTGAAACCGTGAAGAAGAGGCATACAGTTGTCGAAAATTTAATAGAGTAGGAGTTTCTCGACGTTGTGAAAGTGAGCGAACTTAGTGTAAATTTTGTTAATTTGAAGCAGTTTTCACAGTATGCTTTGCTATGACGTTTTTCGAATTGATAAAAAATAGGGGATTATAATTTTGGATCCTAGTATATGACATTTTGAGTAGGTTATCATTTGTTTACATTTGCGTTGGAATGGTCAAATTCTTTCTTTCTTGCCCATTATAAATGAGTCTTGATTTATCATGTATTTGCTTTTGCATTAACAGATGCCAGCCGTCGACCTTCAGACAAATTCCACTCGCATGACGAAGGCTGTTGCTCTTATGGTGGAATATGCTGATGTGCTGTTCGATGTGCCGGACAACGTAGCCCATGATGCATTGATTCACTGGAAAAAATCTCAGCAGCAACAAGCTGCTTCCATTGAAAGTGTTAAGGTAAATAATTAGTGGCATAGAGGAACACACTGCAAAAACAGCTGGCACAGTGATTGGCCCATCAATCACTACATTCCACAGTATTCAGCCTGCTTTTTCCTGATGTTCCACAAGGATCTGTGTTGAGGTCAAAAATGCAACTCTGTACACACGTGACTGCACAGATCTTAATAAAGAAGTTAAACACATAAATCATCACTGGTTCAAAACACTACAGGGTACTTTAATTTTCGAGGAAAACCCGTTCCTCTTCATCAGAAGTCGAAAAAAAAAAACAATTTGAAAATGTCACCACATGACGAGTGTCAATCGTTATCTGTTGCTACTGATCAGTGATCAGCTGATTGATGTAGTCTGAAATGTGGTAGTTACCAAAAACGGCCGAAAAGTGCTTTGACGTTGTCAAGCAACTGTAAACCTAAAGGCAGTTGAAATGCTTTTTTTTTGGTTTTTAAGATCGATGGGGTATTTTTTGTGGGGGGGGGGGGGGCGAATGGAAAAGGTTTCACATACAAAGGGTATACTGTTACACATATAAATAACCAAGGTTCTCGGTTGCCTAGCAGTGGCCTCGAGTGGCAAGAAATTGTTTTAGAATTGGCATATGGGAATATCTGGTGCACCTGAATGCGGCTGCTGTAACATGGGCTATACGCACGGCTAAAAGCCCTTCTATTGTCTGATCGAAACTTCCAGCCAATTTCAGTAAAACTATGAACTGGATTTGAAGGCCATTTATGAAAGAAAAATGAAAGCAGTTTAAAAAAATCCGGTGGAATTTTTACTTCGAATGTTGACCGTCATTTCGAGAGACGGGACACAGAAATTGTGCTGAAATTCAAAGTATGTAGCAAAACTTTACTAAATTGCACATTTTCGACAAACACTAGTTTCATGGAGTTTCGTTTATCTTCTTCAGGCTCGTTAAAGGTGTGATTCTTTCATCGTACATCGCTCGCACGTTGGTTTGTTGTTGCTGCATGCAAATTTGCAAAGCCAGAGCTGTAAGTGTTGCTTCGTACTTTGAATTTCAGCGCGATTCTGTGTTGTCTGAAAAAAGATGCTGGTTTTAGACTTTTAGTCAGCCATGAGCCCTTGTTTTTATAGCCGACGAAAATATCAATTACCTGTTTTACATTAGCAGATTTCCCCATTGCGCTATTGATTCCCCTAGAACTTAAAGGTTGCCTTCTCTACCGGGCTCATGCCCTACCGCGCATGTGTCGGGCTGCTTATATAAACCCCAGCGCAGCGGTAGCCGACATCATCCCCGAAGATCCTGCCACCGCATACCGCCGCCCTCCGTGGTAGGCTTCTACCTCCGCCTCCTTCCCTCCTCTTACCGTCCACTTTAGCGGAGGTCCTCGGCCGTCTACCTTCCACGTACCATCTGTTGCGGTTTGCTTCCCTCCGCCTCTTCAGGCATGTACACTCCCAGGGCCATTCTGGGCCGGAACTCATCGGGTCCCTTACCTCCGCATCTGCCGCAAGCTGGCCCTCCGCAGCCTCTGGCCGCCCTCGCTTCCTCCACACTTCGGTCGCCACGTGGCTTACCTTCTTCCTCACACGGACCATTCTCCGTCTTACCCTTCTCATCCGCCTCCACCGGATTCATGCCATCCTCTCCTCCGTAACACAATGGGCCTAATCTTGTTCGCCTCTCCCAGGCTTGTGCTCGTCGTCACGGCCACACACCTGTCGAACAAACTTCCCTCTTGCGGATGTTACGCCCACCTCCGTCTGTTCCATTTCCGGGCCTCACAGAAGCGCCTTCCGCATGTTTGGAGGATGATTCACTGCCTCCCTCTCCTACCGGCACACCATCGAATCGATTTCACAAGCCTCCCAGTCTCCTCCTCCGCTTTTGCCTTCTCCCGTCACTACTGTTCCTTTGGGGTCCGACGATCCTCCGTCGCCCGCTTTCCATCCGCCAAAATGCGTTCGGCTTCCTGTCCCTTTCGTCCTTCAAGAGAACTTATTCCCTTGACGAGGCCACCTCCGCCTTGCCTCCGGCCTCACTGGCCTACACCGACGAGCCCGACCTGACCTGCAACGAATCCATTTGCTCGGATGTCCAGTACACCATCCTTCGCTCCGCCTCTCCTGACTTTCTTTCCTTGTACCCGGGCTCGCCTCGCTCCGTTCGCCACCATCCGTCGGCAGTTCCCGGGATTACCTGACTACCGGCCAAACCACCTCCTTCTTCCATCACACCCACCGTTCCTACCAAGACCTTCCCACGTCCTTCCTGCACGGACAATATCTCTCTTCCTTCCTCGCCTTCACGTTGGTAACTACCGCTACGAGCCTTCAGCCAGCTACTTATGTGGGGTCATTATCATACCCTCGACCACACTTCGTACGTCACCCTGCACCCGCCTCATTCTCCGCCTAGCGACAACTTTCGGCCAGCTCCTTCTCTTCACCGCGCCACCAGAGGGCGCCACTTGTTGCTCATCCGACCGTTACGGTTTTCAAATTCAACCGCCGCTCTCCAACCGGCGTCTCTCCACGCTTCACAAGCTCAGCCATGGCGGACCTATCATCCTCTGAAGCCTCCGTTCACACTCCGCCACCGTCACCAGTTCTTCAACAAGGGGTAGTCAACATTCCATCGCCAATTGCCTGCAAATGCCCGGGATTTGCACAACCTTCGTCTAAACCTAGAACCGATCCTCATCCATGCTGCCAGCGCCATCGCCTCTGTGACGGTTTGCAATACAAATGCAAGATCTGTGTGTCCATATCACCTACCCGATGGTCACTCATCCGAAAGCACCATTTACTCTCTAACAGAAGGCTGCAGCCACAGCATCCTCAACAGAGCAACGGATCCTACCTACCGACAAGACTTCTGCGCCACCTAAGCAAGTAGGGCACCGTCCTCACGTAAACGTTCCGCCCCGGCATCAACAACACCGCAGCCCGGCAGTTCCTCTGTGCCTCCGTCCAAACGAAGCAAGGTCAACCCACTTTCAGCCTCCGCAACAACAACTTCGGTGTTACCATCTTTTTCTTCCGGTACAGGACCGAACATTACTCTCCCTCCGGTCCTCACGACACCCAGAATCCGGCATACTGTTTCATTCCCACCTCCACGTACCGACGCAATCCCATCCATTCCTGGGCCCTCCGGTCTCCGCCATCCGGTCAGCATCTTGAAAAAGACAAGTGTCCCAGCTCACTCCTCCGTCCATATCAAGCCGGCCTGACAACATATTTCACCAGCCCTCCGTCTTCGAACTTCTAATCTCCGGGTTGCCAGTGGCTCCGCCTCCCCCTCAACAGGCTCCTCCACCTCCGCCGGATGTCACGTTCCAAGTAGGACCTCCGCTCGCCCCGTTTCTCTCGGAACCGTGCTTCGTGAAGCCCTGACAGGGGCCTCCACCTCTCGGCCAGGGAACTGGAGAATCTCAACTTTAATATCGACTTCGTCCTACAATTCACCCAACAGTTCGCTACCGACTACACGACCCTCCGCAACTCCCTGACAAAACTACCTGCCCTCCGCCAGTCTGCTGCCACCCTAGAGGCACTCCAGGCTGAAAACGCTGTCCTCCGCACCACTAAAGTTGCTCTAACAAATGAATTAGAAGTCGTCAACAGGAAATACTACTCCCAACGATTGAACTACGCCTTGCTCCGCACCCATCACAACTGGGTGTCGCCCATACCATCCTCACCGTCATGGAGGGCGTATTATTGCGTGAAATCACGGACACGGCGTCCTCACAATGCTCCTACTGCTCTCGGCACTTCTCCATCGACTGCACGGAATACCACTTCAACGCCATCTCCTTCCGCCGCGTACCGCGCCGCTCCATCACCACTTCCGTCACCGTACCGGGACCCTTCGTCAATGGCTCCAATCACCGCAGAAGACCCGGCCAGGACGTTCACTCCTCTGCTTCCGCCTCCGACGTCATCCAGCGACACTTCAGTTCCCGCTATATAGCAGGTCCTTCCTTCCACACCACCAAGCAAGCGGCTTTCCTCGCGTCACCCACCTTAGACCTTCTTCTACCTTCAATGCACTCCGCTTCTTCATCACCACCTCCTGTGCCCTCAACAAGCTCCTCGATGCCACCGTTAACCATCAAGACGTCGCCAGCCTCTCTTTGGATCACATCAAAGCAAACCCCTCCTTTACCTGGCTTCTCCAGCTACTCAGTATGGCAATTCGATGACGCGCCGTCCTTCCTCCCAGTGTTTCATGGACTCTACCCTAACATAAAATCAATGGACGGCGACCTACCCTGCTCCCCTTGCCGTTCCAAGGCAACGGGGGTAGCCTTTGGCTTTCGGCTCACACCAGACTATAAAACACGCGCCCTTCTTCTACTTCTTCAAGACGACCTACCTTCGGCGAGGTGTCCGCCTGTGTCATGCCCATGGATATCATGCGCATTCCCCTCGCCGACACTACCTCCGGCTCACTCGCCCCACCTTAGTAACAGACGGTCCTCCAACCCTGGTTTCCAATCCACATCCGGGCCGGACATTCTACAAGGATTTTTTCTTCCTACGTCCAACGATGACGGAGCCTCGCCTCCTACAATCACACCACCGTCTCGCACACTTCCGGCGGCAGCATCTCTCCCTTCAATCAGACTCATAAAAAAAAAAAGACAAACACTGCCGAGAAAGGAAAAAAGGGGACTTCTTGTTTCAGCTCCCACCCCTGCCAAGACGCCTTCCTCCGATGTTTATCGCTCCGTCATGACACCACTCTGACCTAACCCCAGCCCTTGGTAGGGCGTGACCGGCTCCTGCCTCTACATGTGCTTCCGCAAGAGCATCTTGCCACCTCCTCCGAACCGTCGCTTCCGTCCTCCGCCTCCCGCAAGACTACTGCTGTGTTCTTCGCTCCGTCATGACGCCACTCTGACCTAACCCCGGCCCTTGGGTAGGGCTTGACCGACTCCTGCCTCTGCATGTGTCTCCGCAAGAGCATCCTGCCGCCTACTCCGTACCGTCGCTTCTGTCCTCCGCCTTCCGCAAGGTAAGAGGCTTCATGTATTATATATTTGATCTCTTTACCTTGCCCCCGTATGAATTGACCTCTGCATGCGATGACGTTCAATAACCATTCATAAATAACTATTAGCTCTACCGCATCCCCAATCTCACTCCTCCTTGTCGTACTTGGCACAGTTTAGGCCTTCGCTCTGACTGACGCCTCCGTCCCTACGGGCACCTCCGCCCCGAGTGAAAGTGGTTGGGTCTGCAGATTGGTCTTCATCAGGTCACACTGTGCCTAAGGGTTGCTGTCTCGTACTGCGGGAGCCCGGCCTCCGCGCGCGAGAAATGCAACGAACCTAGCTCCCCTCCGGGCTACAAAGTCTGCTAATGTAAAACAGGTAATGTATATTTCGTCGGCTATAAAAACGCTAAAATTGCAGGGCCTGGACCTGCTTAATTTTAGTTTTTATTGCCTAACCGAAAATATACATTACCTTTACTCCCGCCTAAGCCACCCCACCATGAGCTAGGTTCTGGTAAGAGGAGAAATAATGTCGGCTACCGCTGCGCTGGGGTTTACATAAGCAGCCCGACGCATTCACGGTAGGGTACGAGCCCGGCAGGGAAGGCAACCTTCAAGTTCTAGGGGAATCAATAGGGGAATCAATGGGGAAATCTGCTAATGTAAAACAGGTAATGTATATTTTCGGTTAGGCAGAAAAAACTAAAATTAAGCAGGTGCAGGCCCTGCAATTTTAGTTTTTTGTTAACAAAATGAAACTTTAATACTAGCCGTAAATGGTTGAGTATTTCCGAAAAAACTGTTGGTTAGTATACTTGGAAAATCGTGTATAGGATCCACTGTAAAAGCACACTTTCAAAAACTGAGACAGACGCGTATCTACTAATTTTCGACAACTGCACAGTTGTCTCTTCAGGTGCTTTAAGGGTTGTTTTGACAAGATGGTAATGAAAAGGGTTCTCGGTGTGAGAATGTGGAAGAGTTTCATAGATGTCCTTGCAAATATTAAAAGATATAAACTTGAACGACTATTTGAGGCAATCAATGGGTGTAAAATGGGGACCGACCGAGTCCGGATATATCCGGGTCCGGTAATTATATTGAACCGGATACCGGTTGCATCGCATCCAAAACATTGCCGCCGTAAACATGTTGCATGCCTCGGTAAAATAAATTGTAGTAAAATAACTTAAGCGATCTACGGGTATAAAAAAATTGCAGACGTAATAATTATATTGTAAATTATAATTGATACTAAAAAAAAAAAAGTTGAAGTTTGTCTACGTAAATGCGCTTACGAAAATATTCACCTTGCGTTGCAGTACATGAGAAACCTTGAAATGATAACGTCCTCTGGTTATTCTTCCATTACATCGTTGTTTACGGCTTCCGCAAACTTTTTTTTATAGATTTAATACCGTAGAATTAGTTTAAATTTGTTTTATTTCCTAATTTATATTCACTATCGTTGAAAGCAATCCCTTCACGGCCGCCATCACACTCCCACTCCCAGCATGCTGCCCTCCAATAGACGCGCACCTGCTACTCCAATGGCTGTGACCTTGACTCGCTTTGCGTAACGTCATTTGCGACTGGACCCCTCCGCGATAAGTGGTCACGTGCTAATCGGGGAATTCCAGCTTTCCAACGACCTAGATGGCGGCCGTGTGTTGCGTTACGACAGCTTGAACCAAGGGCTAGTTTTAGCAAACAAAAGCAATTTCATGCCAATTTTGATGACATGGCCAACAAAAACTTCAATTGAAGTAATTAAAAGAAATTAAATAAATCTAAAATACGTGTGCCAAAGTACCTAATTCAGTCGGAATTACACCTCCGTTGTATGGCATGTTGTTGTGATCACAACATGAATACAGAACTGGTTACTGGGGTTAGTTATTATTCTTGGCATAAGAAACAAAAAACATTAATGCGATCAAACTTGCCTCCTTGTACTGCAAAAAAATGCCGACCGCGCCAGTTAGGCCTAACCAAAGGTGTGGATCCCGATCGTACATGTCGTCGTTAGTTAGCTTAACGCACAAATTATTAACAATTTTCACCTTTGTAATAAGGCTGTGCCGGTGCCACTTTTCCCGATACCGGTTCAATACCGGTGCCCGTTTACCCGGTTCCGATCCCAGTGCCGGTACTATTGGTCATGTGCCGATGCCAAGCCGGTACCAATGCCGATGTCAAACGATAACATAATAAACAATACAGAGCGTGTTGATACGTCAATAATTTAATGGTATAACACTTTTACAAAAGAATTGTTTCTTAACAATTTGTAACTCAAAAAATTCATGTAATTTTATTTTCAGTGTTGACTATAAACATTTTATACTTACAGGCCTTTTCTTTACTGTCTTAGTTGTATGCTAAATAATTTCAAAATATTCTATTAAGAAATAGGCTGCTTAATTTTTAGTAGCGTTGGGAACAATATGCCGTATTAGTCATTTATGAAAATGCAGATTTTGGTAAAAAAAACAACAAGCCGATGCTGGTACTTTTTCCGATACTTGTTAACCCGGTGCCGATCCGATACTGGTACCAGTGGTACCTGCAGCCGGTCCCGGTACCAGCATTGGTATCTGCACAGCCTTACTTTCAAATCTTTGCAGGAATAAAAGTTCGAAAGTGAAAATTGTTCGTAGTTTGTGCGCAAGTCTAACTGACAATGACTTATGCGATCAGGATACGACCTCTGGTTAAGTGCAACTAGCACGGTTGGCTTTTTTTGCAGTAAGAGGTGGTAAGTTTGATCAGATTAATGTTTTTTGTTTCTTATGCCTGGATACTAACTGACCCAGTGGCTCCCCGGTTCTGTGTTCATGTGGTGATCATGCACACAGCTTGTTGGCGATCGGTAGCGGCAATCGGCGATTTCGTTGGGTATCCTAGGTACAATACATGCTAAATCTACTACAGTGTCTGTAAAATTGTCTGTTAAGAATGTAAAATTATCTGATGAAAAGTGTGTTTTTAACCCTTTTAGGGCCAACGCCGTTTTTTTTTTTTTTGCTGCGATAAAGACCACAGTCCAAACGTGGCCACCGTAAACTTGTTACATGCCTCAGTAAAATAAGTTGTAGTAAAATAATTATGCGGTCTCCGGGTATACAAAATTGCAGACGTAATAATTGTATTGTAAATTATTGCGCAAAAATATGCTACGGCCCATCGCATTATGTTTTCATAATTTAAAAAAAAATTGTTAAGTTCGACTGAGTAAATGCGCTTATGAAAATTATTCAACTTGCAGTACCCAGGAAACCTTGAAATTGTAACATCCACTGGTTATTTTTCCATTACAGCGTCTTTTACTGCTTCCGAAATCTTTTTTTTTGATTTTTTTAATACCGTACAAGTAGTTTAAAGTTGTTTTATTTCCTCAATATTCATGATCGTTGAAAGCAAAAGCCGTTTTCGGCCACCATCGTGCTGCTAGCCAGTTGTCTGTAAGAGTTGCGCGTGTGCTAGCTCCAATGGCTGTGACCTTGACTTGCTTCGCATGATGTCACGCAAGACAAGGCCTCATTGCAGGCAGTGGTCACGTTGCCACAAACGAAACAATCGTAGCTGAAATGGAACAGCTTATTCGAGGAATAAAGGCAGTGACGTCGAAGTTGATGACGTCATTCAAACGCAAGCAGGCAAGTGGGGATTCCCAGCGCTCTAACGCGACGAAGATGGCGGCCATGCATTGCATTGTTGTGGAGTTAACGACAGCTTGAACGAAGGGCTATTGTCAGCTAACAAAAGCCATTTTAACATCAATTTTGACGACACTGCCAACAAAAACATCAATAAGGTAATTGAAACGATGATATTGAATTAAATAAACCGAAAATATACATACCAAAATACCTAATTCAATCTAAATTACACCTCCGTTGTACGTAATTGGAATTTTTTTTTTTGCAACAGGGCTATGTGCTGAGGAGACATATATCGTTCGTCGGGCAATTTAGA
This sequence comes from Lithobius niger, assembly GCA_023313725.1. Lineage (NCBI taxonomy): Eukaryota > Metazoa > Arthropoda > Chilopoda > Lithobiomorpha > Lithobiidae > Lithobius > Lithobius niger. Next base: position 52,849 of record JAHWFP010187816.1, on the reverse strand, counting down.
CACCGTTTTGATGCGACAATATATCGTCGTTCAGGCCTAAAAGGGTTAAGCGTTGTTAATCTAGATACCAGGATACGGTAGATTTTGCATGCAGGAGCCTGTGATCGGCAAAAATCGGTTTGGTACACCCTTACTGATCAAATGCCGTAGTACAGCTGTAATGTTACTTCATTTGGTAGGCGTTAAGTTTAAGTAGCCCAAATTCATTTCATCGGGAGAAACTGTTGATTCTGGCCCCTAAATTTCTTTTTTTTTTAGAGGAAGCCACCATCAGACAAATATGGTTCAAGTTCATGGTTTAGCCTGGAAGTAAGACATGACTGATTGATAATCCGAAAGTAAACCAGACATGACTACAGATAACTAAAGGTGCACCGATGTAAGCATCGGACATCAGAAATCGGCTTTTTTTGGCTACATCGGTCATCGGAACATCGAATCAGTTTTAGGCAGCAGATGTTAAAACATCGGATATCCAAATTTTATTAAACCATTTTGTGACAGATGTGCCTATAATTAACTTCTGGGTGCTAAACTTTAGGCCTACAGAAATTTTTTTATTTTTTTTGCGAAATTCTCTTAATTATTTTTGATTTCATGAAAAATGTAACTTGGTTTCACTTTACTTTCTTAAACATCGGACCAAGAGATATCGGAATCGGACATCGGCCGATGTTTTTTCAACATCGAAATCGGACATCGGAATCTGCATTTTACCACATCGGTGCATCCTTACAGATAACCCCCGTGTAAAAAAGTGCTGTGACGTGCGACGTACGTTGCAGAAATTCCTGGCGGTCGCAGAAAATAATCGCTGTCAATTTTTTTTCGATATATGCGGAAACAACGATAATTTCGCTATATATTGACCGATTTTGACGTTCAAATACACCATTTTAACCCTTTTTCAGGTAGCTTTTCAATTGTGCAAACCACAAGTCACTAGCTCTTCCCATTGTGAAGTTATTTATAAAAAAAAAAGCCATTTAACTTGCATTTATAAACAAACGGGGCTTACAAATGCATAAGAAAAAAACTGCAGCTCGCTGGTAATTTTAGGACTTAATATCATGAAGGAAGGAATTAGGTAGGAGGCGACATAACCTGTTTTTCGCGATGACTGGGCATGAAGGAGGAGGGGGGGGGGGATTTGGTGATACTTTGAAAGTGTGGGCTGGGCATGTCTGATAATGAGTTTTTGTGCAACTGAGTGGCCCTCCTGCAGGATACAGGACTAAAAGGAAATTTAAAAAATCAGTTTTAGTTGCCAGTATGTACGCTGCTTATTTTTACAAGCATTTAAAAAAATGTTACTGTGGATATAGTAATGGAGGGAAAAGTTATAGAACTGTATTTTAATGAATTTAATGCTTTGCCATGCTTCAACAAAAAATTAAAAATCGTCGCAGGGCTTGTTTCCTTGAAAAATTTTAACACCGGAAGAATTAACCCTGCAGAAAAATGTGTAGGTTACAAAACTGCGTCGCAGAAAGCTGTGGAACATTATAACACTGGGCAGATAACAACCATACTTACAGGTGTAAATGTTTTTTGAGTGCTGCCGAACAACATGAAAGCCAAATATCTCAATTACCAAACTGGTAACCATGCAAAAAAATAATTTGTAAGACGTAATCATAATTTTTGATTTAATGATGCAGTCAACCATTTACCAAACTTCCGTTATTACAGAATGACAAATTTTTTAATTGTGTGACTTGTCAATCAAGTTGATGTTTTTCAGTTTGCTTGTGTAATGAAAATTCTTTTCGTTTGTGTTTTATTGCGCACACGGTGCTATAACTTACAAGTACGGTACAGTATTACGATAACTTGCAAGTACAATCTTGTTCTTCTCACCAGCAGAAGACAAAGGTTTGCACTACCAACTCGAGGTGAAGCGCAGCAAGCAGTAGCGAAACCAACTGTCCGAAGATATGAATAACCTGGATTCATTAAAACTAATGAGAAATAACCTTTTTTACTGTGAAAAATACCTCAAATTAATAATACATCACCACAGAAGGAAGATACGTGTGAATCATCAGACTTATTTTTTTGTGGTTGTGCAAGAAATAGTGCCAATTTTTGTTCACGTTAAGTAAATTTCTCCTTTCTTTCCCAGATGAATTTTTTTTTAATGTGGTTACGTCTGTAAATAGCTACCACTTATTTGCGAACTTGGAAAGTTTTGATTTATTTGAATTGTTCAGTATTTTGCTGTTTGTTTGTGAAGTATCGGCTCAGGTCGGTTTTACCAATATTTGACTTGCCAGTTCGATAGCGGAAAAGCCCTATTGGCAACACAATGTAAGCTAGGCCTACTTTCATGCCCCAATACGAAAAGGAAAGCTTTTGTGCTAGCGTTGGTCATTCATTGTTTTGTGTTTTTGCTGCAGGATGCCCAAGATGAAGCTGAGGACATCGATGAAGTGAATACTTGCATCACATTTTGCGATCGTGACTTAGCTGCTCGTGCTGATGCCAGCAGCACCACAGCCAACGCATTAGCTGAGCTATATGCATATATTCAAACTATGCCCGACACAGCAACGAAGAATAAAATTGTTAAAAGAGTAAGTAATTGTGCGATTTTATCATTCATGTTTGTATTAGTGGGATATTGTTGCTTGGGAAAACTAATATTTAAGCTTTGCCCCGTTAAGGCCATTACGAATGTCTACGTTAGAATGAAAATAACTTGAGTTTTGTGACGAAAGCTGAGTGGATAACTCCGTGGTCTCCAAAGCCAAATAAACAAGAGGTCGCAATGCTGTGGTTTGTTTTGTATGCTGGAGAAGTGGTTGCAAAACTTGATAAATGCTGGAATTTCCCATAACAAAGAAATTTTAGTTTCCATGTTGGACAGCGGGTGCAATTTATGAATGAAACGTAAAAAAAAATATTGCATCACATCGTTCACATGAACTAAAAATTAAATCGTTACACAAAATTCGAATCGTGGCCATTGCAGCAACGTTCGTGTTTTTAGTCACTCTTACAGGAAGTTTACAAGTCTTACAAGCTCTCAAATTAATAATCGCGCAAAAGAGTTGGCTTTCGCATAGAATTTCACTCTATGCCTTAGAACGACCTAAATGTTTCCACGTTGAATGTTGCTTGTTAGGCACCTCAGCGGTGATGACCTCGATAGCCAATTGCATCATATTTTTTTTCACTCCATCTATTCACTGTTCACTTTTTAGCTAAAATTGTTTATTTTATGCTCTTATGTCCGAACCTTAAGCCTAAGCTTCCAAAGCCTCGCACCAGGTAGCGTCCCTACTCACATCTGAGCAGACATTGTCGCGTGTCCCTCTTGTTTTGGGCACGAGACCAAACAGTTGTGTGCTATGCTCTTGTTTATGAAAATGACCAACTTTCAACCTTACGAAAGCATAAACGCATTCAGAGAACCCCACAACTCGTGGTGACAAACGTCTTGCCTGCAGACAATGTTGTAACGAAATGACTTAGCTCAAGTTCGATCAAAAACAAATTCAACGTATCTACTCGCAGCACTTTTTGAAATGTATGATAAATGATAATTAATAATTCTGTTTCCCGCTAGTAAAATGTTGTTAGCTAAAGATGGAAAAAGTATCCGGGGGAGGGGGGGGGCTTTAGAATTACGTATTTCCTTGCATGGGTCCTCATGGCTGACCCACTTATAGCTCCGAGTTTGGTTCAACCAACCACCTTTGGACGAAGACGACCAATAACTAAAGTGGAAGTATTTTTTAATGTGAGTGAAAACTGAATTTTAAAAATAAAATTAGTTTTTTCTTATCCTAAAAATAATTGCCTGTTAATAAACCCACCCACCGTCCCCAGTCTTGCAGAACTGCATCGTTCTCTGAACGAAAGTATGGACAGGTGGCAATGCCTGCTGGGATGTGAGCAGGAATGCAACCTGGTGGGTCGCTGTGGAAGCTCTTAAGCTTTAGGTTTGGAGCATAACGTAAACTATTTTCTTCAGTAACGAAAGGTAAGTATTTTAGGAAGTGAAAACAAATTTTTTCCTTAAAATTCTGTCTGCATTCAATTCTAGATTGGTAAAGAAAATGGAGCAAGTTCTCCCTGCATTCCTACAAACTTGAAGCACTCCAGAAGCAGGTCTCTAGGGAAATCAATCAAAGTAATGTTATTTCACTTTATTGCAGTTCCAACTGTATCCTATCTCAAGCTAATTATTAATTACAGCTAATTTTGTCGTAGAAGCATCTTTTTCGAAATCATAAACATACACCTGCAAGAGAGTCTACACGCTCTTCTGAAGAAACGCTTGACGATAAAGAAGTAAGTGAAGGGTGCTGGCAGCCATCATGAATTCAGTTTTGTATCAAAGCTGAACCTAATCGATATTACAATGTTCATATGAGTCCTTGAAAACCTGGAAGTATCCTGGGAAAGGAAAATAATTTCCAGGCCTGGGAGAAAAGTGGAAAATGCCTCAGTCTTGGAGTACTCTTGGAAATTTATGTAACAGAAAATCATATTTGTTTTCCATATTGAAAATCGGTGTGCCAGGCCCATAGCAAGCCCGCAGCATTCACAGTGGCCTCTGTGGGTAAAAACTTGAAAAAGTTTGGTTAAAAGAACGTGACTAACATGCGGTGATCAGCTGTAAATGCTATATGCTAGTATACAGGGCTGCCCAGCAATCTGGTGGGGCCAACAATATTTTCTGTGTGCCTTCTCCAGCTCCAACAATAACAACACTCCCTCCCCCCACCTGAACCACCGGACAAACACTAATAGGAAATGTACACCACCATTTAATTTTATTAAGGCCATGCAAAGTTAATTGTTTGGTTTACAGGCGCGTGCGGGTGCTTTAAATTATCGC
>JAHWFP010187816.1:35643-47900 GCA_023313725.1 Lithobius niger | reverse complement strand
TCGCGGGTCAAAACTTTTTATTTGAAACTTGGTTCACCCGCTAAAAAACACATTTTCGCCAAATATTGACCGTTTTTGACATTCCAGTACACCATTTTAACCGCCTCGAAACGAGCTTTCCAATGAGGCCAATTTCAAACCTCTAGCAGATACCACTAAGAAGTTATTTGACAAAAACTAAAAAACTTTGAATATTAGATGACATAAATAACATATTTAACAATATTATATTTTTTTTAGGCTGACTTCATATTCTTTCAGCTTTGAGCTAGGTACATGTCAAAGAAATGTGGTTAGTTAAATAAAATAAAATGCCTGGTTGCCTGGTGCTTCAATTTGCAACCTCGCTCCTAAACCAAACAATTTTTTTGGGTGGCCTTACAATATAGCAGTTTTATTTTTTGTCCTGATTTGGACCCCCTTGAAGCGTGGGCATAGAACGGTCTAGCAAAAAATTCTGACTATGGCCCTGTGGTGTGGAATCAATCAATGTTGAGAAGCACAAAATTTGAAGAAGAAAAAAAAAATACAAATAAAGCGTGACGCGTCGTGTGTAGGAACTATACTTAAAATCGCTGCACCAAAGTAGAATTGTAGCATTTGCAGCACCATTATTTCTGCCCTTACTTTAACCTGGGTTGTTTTTGTGAACGCTTATCGGGCAAATCACTATTTGTTTGTTACTGTACTGGCCCGAATATAAGACAGTTTTTTATTTTTCAAATTTCTTCATCTTATATTCGCGTCCATTTCCGACCATAACTCGACCAAATTTTTAACAATCTTGAAGTTAGAATATACCATTTTAATCATTTTTTCGAGAGCTATCCATTGCAGCTAATGAGAAGTCCGTAGCTCAAACGGATTTTGAATTATTTAACAAAAACTAAAATACAGTTAAACCCCGTTATAACAATACCTGGTACAACAATAAACCTGTTACAACAATGTTGTTTTTGAGACTCTTCACGCAACAATGCATGGAAATCTGTAAACGTGATATAACTTTCTGTTTTCGTACTCCCATAAAGATATTTCACTGTACAACCAAAAATGGACTTTAAAAACTGTTATGGAATCCACAATTAAAAAAAAACATATGGCAAAAAAATATTCTGAATTGGCATTGGCTGAAGAGTAATAGTAACTGTGGTACCAACTATCTTGGTAAGAGGCACTGGCAGAATTTTGGGTGAAAGCCGTTGCCTTATAATTGTGGCCGTTTTTTTTCCCTGAATTTATGAGCCAAATCGGCAATTTGCCTTACAATCGGGCCAGTACGTTAAGTTTTTGTGATCCTTAAATTGTCATCGAAAGGTCCTTGCAAATTTTGGAAAATTTGGCTTACAGGCGAGTATGAATCGTGATCTTTAGTTTTATCTTATTCTCAGACAACTTCATTTTATAATGTAGAGTGGTTCTACTTGCAATGATGCAGAATATATTAAGATTCTCATTTAACTTTGTTTTGATTGCAGAAAGTGATGGACTCAAAAAGCGAGAGCAACATTTCAGCTACTCGCTCAGCTTCACTCGGGGATGGGCTGGAGCAGAAACAGGTACGAGGAATGCGTTGGCAGGGTCGCTTTACTCATTCCCCAACTAGCCGCATGGGTCGTCCGATTCCTTTTGTTAGCATGGCATACAACCCCGAGCCCGTCCTCCTTTCCCATACCTCTCTAATGTGATGTTAAAGGATGCATAGAGGACTTAATACTCAGGTTAACTATTTAGACTAGCATAAGTTGATAAGTGTGCCACTTAATACTCAGGATCTACAAGTCGATAAGCGTGCTACCGTTTAAAAACGATCTAGATTTGTATTAGCAACGTTGGTGTGCCTATGTTGGCGGTCTAGTTGGTGCACGTAGGCCAATACTCATTTTCACTTCCAATAAAGGAAATCTGAATTAGCATGAACCCAATTTATTTTTTCATGCGTAGGGGAATGGGTAATCTTATTTTGCGCGTACGACGGTGAAAGCGTAAAGGCCAAATTTAATGTTAGTTGGATGTTTTTATTGCAAAACGTGCAAATTTATCCAACTCTCTATTCATCCTTTTTTTTTAAGCCAAACCTAAAAAAAAAGGGGTATGTAAGAGCGCTACAAATTCTTGTTTCTGTTCATACAATAGAAAGCTTTTTAACACCCAAGCGGCAGATGTTGATTGAGGCCAAAACTGGTGAATCTTCAGGAAAATTGAAATGACTAATCAGGAGTGTTGAGTTCGTCTTGGAACCTTTAAAAGTGCACAAATTAACAAGTAACAAAGTTAAATTTATATTAATTTTGTCTTATGTAATTTTAGAATATTAAAATAACACAAACACCACCTCGAACTTGTAATGTAGTTCAACTTGAATTTTCGGGGATTTCCCTGTCTCCTCCTTCTGAAGCACTTTTTATGTACGTTGACTTCTTAACTCGCTTATTGCAGTTTGGTTGTTAAAACGGTTAGGCCTACATTACTAGAACTACATTACTACATGACTACTACAACTAGAACTACATTACTACAAGTTCGAGGTGGTGTTTGTGTTATTTTAATATTCTAAAATGTTTGAAATTTGCCACTGTAGTCCCCCATCGTATACCAGTGATCAAGAAGTTATGTAATTTCTTGGTCTGCACTGAATGGACTAACGCTTTAATATTGCAATCATACGGTCTTTTTAAACACTTCTTGAATACAAGAAGAACAATAATTGAAACAGTTGCGTACAGCATTTCGTAGAATATTAAAGGCTAGGCTACTTGATGACTTTCACATCAGTTTGAAATTAAAGTAATAATTGACATACAATCGTACAACAAAATGTTCAAAAACAATGTCATCCCTATTTTTTAATTAATGTAAAATTGTGCTAGCTCCGCCCATTTAAAACCAGCAGGGTCAAAATTCCACGGTGTGACAGCACAAAACAAATTAGGAACATAAGTAGGCAATTAATACTTATGGACAGTAAGTAGTACGAATGGCTGCAAACTTGGTCGTATTCAGAAGTTTTCTGGTATCTGGTTATTAAACGATGCCAAATCATGGAAACATTAAGTCGAATTCGGTTTAGCCTAAGCTAGCCAAACTTGTAGTGCACCATTATTGATAAATTACCATTCATGCGTTCAAGTCCTAAATGGCCTAGGGGTTACGTAAATTTATGTACTGATGGATTATCAATGACCCGTTGCTAGTTTCATTCGTCTATAGTGTGTGGGGGAGCCTGCATGCGATGATCAGAATAAATGAACTAATGCTCAGTCATACCTACCTGCAGAGCCACAGATTGGCCTAACTTGCTGACCAGATCATACGCAGTGCACTTCTAGTTATGCAGAAAAATAAATCTGACCTACGGTTGCTGGTCATCAACAGACTCCTTTACCTGTCACCAGGCCCAAATTTTAAATCTCTACCGTTACGCGTCAATTATTTGATGGAAATTAAAAAATACGTAATGTGAGTAGTTACGGAAATTCTACAAAATTCCGCAATTGCAGAAAACACTTGTCGCTGCAAAGTAACAAGGTTAAGACAAGAAATTGCACCAAAAAAAGGATTTTCCAAGGCTTCACTGAGCAGGATTTTTCTTACCGAGCCGATGTCGAACCGATTGATTTAAAAATAACGAGCCGAGCTACCGAGCATTTGCTAGATATAAAGAAGCTAACCTCGCAAAAACGGAATTAGATCTCTAGGTCAGGGGATGTATAAAGTATTTAAAAAAAAGTGTTTGTTTCATTAGAAAATGTGAAATGAAAATAGATCAGCCCTTAATTAATCATATGTTACGACTCTATCAGGAGGCAAAAAAGCTCAGTTCGAATCGTTTTCGTATGATAAAAAGCTCGCCGAGCTACCGATTACCAGTTAATCAGCTAAGCTCGCCAAGCAGGCTTGGCATCGGTACAGCCTTAATTATTTCATTTCTTATAGTCAAGTAAAATAAATATATGAATAAATATAAAATGTCATTGATATTTATTTGATAGTATTTGAAAAGGCATATTGTATTATAACCGTGTAAATTCATTGCCTAGAAATCTAGAAGGTTTAGGTTTATCTGTCGTATGGTGTTAATTTTTGATTTTTTATTTTATTTGGCCAGTGTTAATGTTGGAGTAACACTGAGATGTTCGTATTAGTGTTAAGAAGGTAAAAGGCCTCTTTACATGACTAATTGTCAGTGACAGGAAGCATTATTTAAAACCAGTTCTCTGAAAATTGTTTGAAGTTTGCAGTTGCATTTAACTTGTTGGTGCCGTTAATCTAGTTTTTGCAGTCAAAGGGGAGGATTGGTATTCTTTGAATAGCCGGTGTTGCCAATGTTATGCATCGGTTATCACTTGGCTAAATCCATTTATCGGTCGGACCCTAGCGTCTAGTAAAGGAAAAGTTAATAAAGGCATGTATAGTTTTCGCACAACATTGCACGTTTTGCACCGTATGTAGATATATATTTATTTTTTCTTTTAGCCACTTTGCACAAACCATGCACGTTTTTGGCTACACTTAAACGGATTACGCAGATGTAAATTGCGTACTATATTTAGTAAAACTTGATCTTGAATAATAATAGCATAAATAGTGATGCACCCTGTCAGATCCAAATGCTTATCTCTTTTCCAGTAGACCTGTTATGTAGATAGAACCTTAAATAATTTATTGCATGATGCAGTTTAAATAATTTATTGCATGCTGTAGTTTATCTAACATTTTTTCTTTGACCTTTCCTTTTTTTTTTCCTTCACTTTTGATGTGTCTTGCTCCCATAGGCATGTCTGGTCCCGTCTTACTTTCGCTCTGCTGCAACCATTCCCTGGTTAACACCGCAATTGATTTCTGCCACGTCACTACCCAACGAGTTTGCGTGGCAGTACGCTATGAAGCCAGCAACTCGTGAAGAATCGGTTGTCACAGAGCCCACGGATTCACTTCCCATTGTGGGTAGTCCTTCCATCAGCATAAGCTCCTGCTCTTCCTCTTCAAGCGAAGCCAATGCCGTATCGGGGAAAAGTGAACTTGAATCCAGTGTTGAGGTTGTTAGCGGTGTCGATAAACCTGAATCTTCTCACGGCAGGCTATTCCACACGGGTGCTACGTCTTCAAGTCAGGCTAATGAAGCTTCAAGAAAAAGTGAACTTGAATCAAGAGTAGAGGCAATGGATGGTGCCAACAAATATAAATCCCTTCGTGGTTGGCCGTTTAACGTGGGTGTTGTCTCTTCTACAGATGCAGTGCCAAGAAATGAACTTGAGTCCAATAAAGAGGTCGCGGATGGTGCCGAAAAGCCTAAATCTACCCGCGGCTGGCGTTGGGAAAACCCTAAAGTATGGTTAACATCTTGGCTGCATCACAACTCTAAGGTTACTGGGAAGATGGAGTCTGTACTGTGCAGTTGTAAGCCTGCAGCCAAATCGACCACACCAACACTCACGATGTACAGAAAGTTAGATACCGAGCCAATACCTATCTCAGCTGAACTGAGTGCAGAGACTAAACCAACCAGAGTTTGGCGGAAGGAAATAAAATCGCCAAGTGCACTCGTAGGAAAAATGGTGGTTAATCCTCTTCTCCAGGCAACTCCAAAACAGCCGAGAATAATTCTACGTACATGTCGATCGAATTCAGCTGGATTTGTGCCGTATCCAAACGGCCTATCTGCGGGAGTAGTTAGTCAAAGTTTCAGCTCCGCTGACGTTGGACTCAACATAGTGAAAGAAACGTGTGTGTAACATACAAGCCATTGATATTATGTGGGGCAGCTCAATACCAAAGACATATGAATAGTTATTGAATCTATCGTTTTGTAAAAAGAGTGGTTTTATGTTCTGTGTTGCAAGCGTCATGGTCTTCTAAGAAAATAGTGGGGATTTTTTCTCTTTTTCTAATGTCGCAAATGCAATGAATTTTGGAAAAGATGTGTGAATTGAAACCTGCATTTACTTCTATAGACAATAGGTCACAATTCTCTTTCCTTGCTCAATATTTGCAATGAGCTACTGTAATAAACTTGCTTCTGGTGGTGCTGTAGCATAAAGTCTGACCTAAGTATAATGTTATACAGAATTTCTCTAGTATTGTACAGGAAATAAATTTTCAATTATACGTTATGAATGTGCAAAAGTGCATATATATTAAAAAGCCTGGTGCACAAGAGAAACTAAAACTATACCTTTATCAGCATTGCAAAATAAGAACCGAGATTTGTTCCGTTTCTCATTGTGGAATTTTTATTTCCCGTTAAACGTTACAGCTGTTGTGGAATGCTATGCAATACTGTCTTGTGAAGGTTATTTTGCAGGAAATTACGAACGTTTAAACAAAGTTGTGTGTTTTAAAAGAAAGAGTGACTCGTACGAGTATAAAGTACTCGTGCACGTTTTCTGACTTAAATATTATTGCATAAAATTTCTGTCCGTGGTTAGAAACAACGTACTAATACTTAAAGTTTAAATCAAGTAGCAATATCATCCTCCAGATGAATAAACCGTCTAGATTTGTACATGGGTGTATTTAAGTAAACGGTCGTGTATCTTGTAACATTTGTGTACTTGTCTTCAGTGTTGTTTTGTGTAAAGTCTTTTCTATTTGATTTTCTTGAATGTTGACTGAGACGTGGGAGTAGAAAAATTTTGTTTGCGAGCTCTTTTTAACTTGTTTGGATAACAACGAGTAAAATGATTGCTTGTTTGTGTTGGTCCATGATTACAAATGGCTTGCTGCTCTTAAAAACAGAATTTAAAAATGGTTTAAGCTATTAACTCGTAATCCTCACGACTGGAAAGCTCTCATTGAGATGGGTTTGGCACATTTAATGTTAAAATCGGTCAAAAGTTAACATTTCCAGTCCATCGTTTTGTTCTGCTCTTGGGTCCTTTCGTCCTTGTTGTTTTTGCCGGTTGTATACATTTCTTCTCTTAGATCTCTCGCTTCGTTAACTTCCGTCTTTGTTATGCTATGTCAGTTGGTATTTCATAAAGAAATATTGGTTTGTCTGGGATGATTACGCACGATTTCTCTTTCGCTATGCTTGGGTATAGCGGGTGGTTAAATGATTATCTTGTTTGTTGTGTTCATCTTTCGGCTGCACGATCATTTCTTGACTCCATTCATGTGACATAGTTGGAGAAAGGCCCACTGTAAAGAGGTGAAAGAGAGGCGCATATTTCTAGATAGCGATTTGTCAGTCACATGCTAGATTTCATTCATTCCTTCATTGTCACCCCTGTTCTCTTTGCTCGTAATGTGCAGTTTGTTTAAAGTTTGAAACTTTGTTTCTGGCCAGGCCCATTGTTTTGTATGCGTTATTCCTTGGCGTGGCTTTTTTCCTCCAAACTCGCATGGCATCACTCGTTGCTGCCTTCTCTTCACTGCATTGTTCTCCATTAAAGGGTTGCGATCACGCCATTCTCTTCCAACTCCATCTTTTGTGAAGCCGTTGATTTCCTTTCTCTCTTGCGAATCACTACTGTGAACCGTTGTTGGACTTCTTTCTCAGTGGGCATTGTTTTCTAAACTTCCCACTGATCCGGCCTTCTGCTTCTCGTTTATCTACTATTGAAAATCTGATTGGCTGACGTTAAAAGTTCTACTTCGAGATGCCAGGTCTGATTTCGACAGAATTTTCTCCTCCTTCCGAAGTTAGTTTGCCAAACTCGGGTACAGAGCTAATCATCATTTGTGTCATACAGTTTGGTTTTTTCCATCCTTGCTATCTTTTCCCTGGTTTTCTCACCTTTCTCTTTAATGCTTTGTCCATTTGGTTCTGCATTTTTTGTACCAAGATCATTTTCGTTATACTGGAGCTTTAAGCATTGCCATGCAACAACCTTCAGTTACTTATGTTCTTATTTACAACAATGTGAAAGTTTGAACTGTTGTCGGGCTACTTGAACCTCGATACAGTGCAATTATTTTGTGTGCCCCAAGGTGTACTTCAGCAGTAAGAGTATATTTATGGAGCAGCCATTGTGAAAGGTGAGAAAACACCCCATGAGTAGGTTACTTGTTGGCATTAAAAGTATGCTGCTGGATGCATTGTAGGGCTGGAAGAATGATGTTTTCTATTTGAACAAAGTGTAGTTGATTTTAATAGTTTTTTTTTAAACAACTTTTGAGGACGATTAATTCTACGTGATTTAATGTTTAAGTATTACCGGTTGTTTTAAACAGTTTGTGCCTCAGGCTTTTTAATATGTAACCTTGCACTTGTTAAACTGAATTTAAATATACACATTCTAATGTGGATATTGCTGAATGGATTTGTACAAAATTTGTATTTTTATAAAATAAAATTGATTAACATAGGTGACTTTGTGTACTGGTTTAAATTCTAGAACTTTTGTATTCTTAAAATTCTATTTAATGATGAAAATCTACAGCTGTAGTGTCTATAGAGAGCGGCATTGAATATGGGTGCTTCTTATTTTCGAAAGTCCGAATTTGCAACGGGGCACCATCCCGATTGGTTCATTTTCATGAAAAAATAATATCCTGAAAATTTCATCAAAATCGGTTGATATTTAGGGGGTGCTACCAGGTTTTGAAATTTGCATCAAATTTAACAATGAATGTATCTGTCAATTGTGTTATGTGTTTCAATAATAGTGATGTGCACCCTAATTATTGTTTTATTTTCAGACACTAGAGTAGCATTTTTTGAATGTAATAATGGCTTTATTAATGAAGGCATCTCTGGCTACCAGACAACGAACAGAATTGTATATGATTCAAATGTCATCTTAAAGGTAAACTTCCGTCACAGAAAGAAGTCATAGCTTTATTTTTTCATTATAAGGAAAATGAAAAACAAAGCATTAAAGAGTGCATTCCAGTCTACTGCTAGTGATGTTTGAACTGTGGGCAACGGCTAAAATACCAGTAAGATTGAAAAAACATCTAACTAAAGTAGTGAGAATCTTTAACCAATGGAAAAAAATTGAAGAAAAACAAGGAGAATAAAGCCAAGCGGTTAGATGGTCTGCAGCATAAGGAAGACAAATGGAACGAATCATTAGATGAATTATTTGATATTGATGCCAATGCAATAAGATGTCAATAAGACGGGGACTTTTTATTAGCTCAACGTCACGGTCTTTTTGGAAAATTGGGTAGTGTTGGTAAACATTTGGCAAAGAAAGAAGCAGAATTGGAAAAGAAGCAAAAATATTGCAAAGAAAAAGAGCAAATGAAGAATTAGAAAGGATAGCCCATGAGGGAAAAGTTATGCTTGAATATTCAGTATCAGAGTGTGAAGATACCAGTGCACACAGTGAACCAGAAATTGTGAGTGATACACTTCCGAGGTCCGAAACAAAGCAACTATCAACATCAAGAGGGCCTGCTCCAAGCGACAGAGTCGTGGTAGAAAAAAACGTTTTGAGTGACGAGTTTGTGGCAAATTTAGACAGGCAACGCTTAGTGACAGAGGAGTAGTCGCTTAGTGGTCGCTTATTCTGTTGGTGCTCCGAGTGGTCCTGACATTTTAATCTTTAAACGATTTAAGAAACATTGGTCTGCATTATGTTGTAAATTATCAGACAGCTTTAAATGTAATGTGTAACATCTGCTGCATTTTCTGATGTTTGTGATGGACAGATAGCCTTTTGCAAAAATCAACCTCGAGATGTTTAGTGAGAGCTTTTGGAGTTGGCAATCATATTCTTAGGTTGTGTTAATCAAAAAAATTTCTCTTTCAAAGCTCCTGCAGAGCTTCATAGGACCCAATTGGTGGCAAAGGCCATTTACTCGTTGAAGATTTGGATGGTGTGGAATCTTTTTAAAATGACAAAGAAAGAAGAGGAGGGAATCCGTGATATCTGTACTTTTACCATCCGATTATACATCCCAGTATGGTACACAGCCACTTCCGCCCCTGCAGATTCGGCATGTTGTCCATCTTTTGAAAGATCTAGACAGGTACAAGATTCACAATGGATCCATTACAAAAATTGCCCTGAAGAAGTTCCTTGGTCATATCTGGTACCTGCAGGAGGAGTTAGTTGCTTTAGCCTTTTTCAATGATAAACTCGGACATGACACCAAAAACAATATGGTGCAAGCTTTGCATAACTCATCTGATCATATCCCTTCGAAAATGGCAACTGTAGATTCACTGGTGAGCCAGACAAAGAAGCTTGAGGACTTTGTTACATCAGACATTCAGATTTTTTACTATTACATGAATTGCAACTTTTTTTTTTTTAAAGATGCAGCCGAATGGGAAAATGATGAAGTTTACAGGTCAGCTAAGGCAACCATCATTTCCATGAAGTTAGTTAATGATATTGCTGAGCGGGGAGTGGTACTAATGGAAGATTACAACAAACTTCATACAAATAACGAAGAACAAAAACAGTTCCTCTTACTAGTCCTGCAATAATACATACAGAAATATCCTGACAGGAAGAAGTCAACCTTTATTGGGGTTTAAGAATTGCTGTATCCATAATGTGTTCCTATGAGCTGTTTCTTACTACCTGCAAATACTTACTTCAGTAATTATGCTTAAAATCATCATTTTACGCTATCACTGCTCATTTATCAACTAAAAAACTCCCTTTTTTTAGCTTGTATCCAAACTTTCTCTCCTCTCCCGCCAGGGGCGCTGCTACTCCTAACTAGGAGGCCGCCATCTTGTTTGTTCCCCTCATCACATTTTGAGCACGTTGTTAGGGTAGGACGTGTTTGGCATCGCTGCCTTTGTTTTCTTGTTTGGAAGCAAAGTTATCAACTTTTCTGGGCAGAATTATGACCACGATAGAAGAATCAAACGATCTATTACGTGGGAGACTCAATTCGAAGAAATTTGATGCGTGTAGCTGCAAGAAACAGTCAAGAGATTTTCACCCTCTTTGCCGTGAGTGCAGGCCCTGCAACTTCGTCACCAAAGTATGTGAACTGTGCGATTTGCATCATCGTTCAACTATGAAGGACATTTTGCATACGTGAAAGAAATCGGATCAGAAAGCAGATCAACGGGCCAGGGCAGCAACGGCAGGTTTGGTTGATGACGAAACGGCTGCAGCTTGCCAACCGGAGGGAGAAAATAAGATGGCGTCAACAAACGAAAATGACTTTGCTGAAGTTTACGAAAGTGTGGTGGTGTGGGATGATGCAAAGTTGCTTGATGATGGGTAGGACAGGTGCCGTTCTCAAATGAAGAGTTGCTGGCGTTGATGCAGACCACAGCCAACGTAATTTTTGATGCGAAAGCCACTTGTGTGGAGCAACGAATTCCAAAAAAAAAAAAAAAAAAAGTTCGGCGCCCTAATGGCTGATATGCTTCACATGTTGCAACCATTGTTAGCCAAAGAAGAAGAAAAATCATTGGATATTAGGAACCGATGTGTCTGTTGTGACGGACATCAAGTCGTGTCTGCGATGCAGTCGCCAGCTATGCAGGCGCCGTGCCGTCAGGAGGCGCCACGTGTCGGAGATGTTACGTCTGCGTCTAGATCGAGTCCGGCGGCTGTAGTGAAGAGCTCGGCGAAGAAAGGAAAATCTTCTAGGGCGTCCACTCGCGGGTCAGGAAATGACAGTGCTCAAATGGCCGCTCCCGGTGTGGGAAATAGCGGTTCGTATGAGCACTTCAGCGAAAAATCACGCAAAACTGTAGGAGTAGTAAAGTCCAGTGAGGACAAATTTACGAAACTACTGGACATAATGAGTTTGTTTATGGCGTCAAACACCAGAAGAGCGTGAGCGTTTAATTTTTAAAAGAGTACCATTTAAAAAAAAAAAAAAAAACCACCTGTATCGTTCCTGCCGTAAATCTCCGAGAAAAGGAGTAGGTTATAGGAACGATAGCACTAGTAAATAGCTATCTCTTCCCAGCCGTAAATCACCGAGAAAAGGTGTAGGTCGTAGGAACGAGAACGCTGGTAAATAGCTATATCGTCCCTGCCGTAAATCTCCGAGAAAAGGAGTAGGTAATAGGAACGAAAACACTAGTGAATGGTAGTAAATCACCGGGAAAAGGTGTAGGTCATGGGATTGAGACCAAGATGTATGCGTCTGTCGCCGGACTGTAGGTTGGCATGGGACACACCCTCGCGTCAAAAGTGTCGGGTCGTGTCGCCATCGTGTCGCCATCGTGCCGTGTCATGTCGCCATGGTGTCGTGTCATGTCGCCATGGTGTCGCGTCATGTCGCCATCGTGTCGTGTCATGTCGCCATCGTGTCGTGTCGTGTCGCCATCGTGTCACCTGTACAAACATCGTTCTTGTTGCCAGTGGTATGAGGTTAGTAAGATG
>JAHWFP010187816.1:0-35243 GCA_023313725.1 Lithobius niger | reverse complement strand
TCTTGGACATTGGAAGAGGATTGCGTCGGACCCCTTCGTCATCCGAACTCTGGAGGAGGGATACACACCGCTATTCGTCACCAGGCTTGTAACTAGAGACTGGCTGGTAGGACGTTCCGAAATCCCAGAACTTATCAAGGGAGTCAATTTGCTGGTTGTGAAGGGGGCAGTACAGGTTTTTGGAGTCCAGCAAGGGCGATTCCGAACGGAAGGAGGATCCCGAGTTCTTTCAATCTTCGGAAACTCAATCAACACCTCGCAAAGGAACATTTCCAGATGGAATCGATCGAATCAATTCGAGACTCACTCCAGCACGAATAATATACCATTTCTATCGACCTCAAGGATGCCCTCAATCCCCTCGACATCTGTTCCGCCTTGTGGCGGGGGGAAAATCGTCCCAATGGAAATCTCTTCCCTTCGGCTTAGCGACGGCTCCATACGTGTTTACCCGGATGCGGAAACCTGTGCTTGCATACCGCACCTACATCACATCAAAGCTCACGCCTATTTGGAAGATTGGCTGGTTCGAAACAAGGACGGTTTTCTTTTGACCCAGCAGTGAGAAATGTGCAGCTCCTGGTTTTCACATTTAGGTCTTGGTATAAACCTCAAGAAGTCCAGACCAGTTCCAAGCACTTGTGTTGTGTTCCTGGGTGCAATGTTCAACACTGTAAAAATGGTGGTAAAACCAACACTGGAGAGGTTCGTCAAGACGAGAACGTCGGTGAAGACATTCGTCAGAAGGACCAAGGTAACGGCGAGGGAGTTGGCATCGCTCATTGGACTCTTGGACTCCAATGCCAGACTTGTACCCTTAGGCCACTGGCGGCCACTGGTTCAGAAGACAGCGTGGCAGCCGCTGAACAGTTGGGTGGTCATCATTCCGCTACGAGACCTCCCGAGGCAGAGCTTGTCGTGGGGGACGGCGAAGGGAAACCTTCAAGTTGGAGTGCCCATTCACGAGTCCGTTCCGGAGTTGCTCCTAATTTCAGACGCCGCCCTGTCAGGTTGGGGTGCTCACCTTGCCGGGGAAACTGCATCAGGCATTTGGAGCGAAGAAGAGAAGGTCCTGCACGTCAACGTCCTGGAGCTCAGAGCAGTTTGGGGAGCCCTCCTTGCCTGGAAGCTAAGGCTGAGGGGTCAGGCAATGGGCATCGTGCCACGGCTGTTGCGTATGTGAAGAAAGGTGCAGGCGCACATTCGAAATCTCTTATGGAAGAAGCCTCCAGCCTGTTCGAGATCTGCATGCGGTACGAAATCTCGCCGGTTCCTCGCCACATAGCAGGAAGTCTCAACGTGGGGGCGGAAGAGTTGTCCCGGGGTTCACAGGTGCTGTCTACGGAATGGATGTTGGACCCTCAGGGTTGGAAGCCCTGTTTAGTCAGTGGGGAACCCCGTAGGTGGATCTGTTTGCACTACAACAATCGGCTCTCATGTTTTGTGTCCCCGTTCCCGGATGCGAGGGCCTGGGCAACGGACACACGGTCAATCAGCTGGGAAGGTCTAAATGCGTACCTTCTGTGGAAAATGATCAACAAGTTGAGAGTGGCCAAAGGGAAATTCATCCTAGTAGTCACCTGTTGGCCAGCGCCTCCATGGTTCCCAGAGTTGATGGAGCTGGAAAAGACGGATCCAATCCTTTGCCAATCACCAGCATCGGGGGAGGACCCTACACCAAAACCCTTCCATGCTGAATCTTCAAGGGTGGAAACTCTAAGGAAGAATTTGGTGAGGGAGGGATTTAAGAAGGAAGTGGCATCCAGGATTACGAAGTGTTTGAGGGAGTCCTCGCAACGTAACTACAATGCCAAATGGAAAAAGTGGTTCGAGTGGTGTGTAAAGTCGGACTGCGACCCATGCAACCCGGACCTACGAATGCTGACAGCTTTCTTTGAAGAGCTTTTTGTCAAAGGTTGTCCCCAAGGGCTATCGTTCGTGTTGACATGCGTTGGGGATCCAAAGACTGTTTTCCAATGTGGTGGTTTCCAACCAGATGACAGCCTTTGGAAGTGGGAGACCAAGACAAATGAAATTGTTCCCCACATGGAATCTGCCGTTGGGGCTGCAAAGTCTAATGGGCGCCCCATATGAGCCAGCTAGAAATGCGTCCATTCTATCTCTATCCCAGAAGACTGTATTCCTAGTCGCTTTAGCCTCGGCAGCACGCCAAAGTGAGTTGGCAGCCTTCACCAGGGATGAGGGTCATATTAGTTTTGCCAAAGACTGGTCTGACTGGTCGGAGGTATTTTTGACGTTTTCGGCCCATGTCAGAGCAAAAAATTGCAAACCGGGAACGACATCAAAGCCTGTTCGAATTAAGGCTCTAAAAGAGTGTGGACGAACACGAAAAGAGCTATGCGGTGCGGTTCTACCTATCCAAAACAGAAAATAAGAAGGAGAACTGCAATTTCATAACGAGCCAACTCCACTGTTTTTTGATGTGGACTCAAACAGTGGTGAAATTATAGATAGGGGCGTGCCTAGGATCTGGGCCGTGATTAAAAGAGCATACTTGAACGGACAGGATCACGGGGATCTCCCCGCTATAGTTAGAGCACACGAGCTTCGCGCATTAGCCGCATCATGGGCGTTGGGATGAGGTGATCACAGTGTGCTCATGGAATAGCAGTACCACCTTCATCAAACACTACCGTATGGGGTCACCCTTAGTGTAGACTGGGGACGCCCGGACGGAGGCACACACTGGTGAATGAACTATAGTGCTGACTCAGACTGAGGGAGTCACCTCGAGTGTAGACTAGGGACACCCAGTCAACTAAGCACGCCAGTGAAGTAACTGGAAGAGGAGACGAGACCAACTGTGTAGAAGTGGTAAGTTGACTTATTCCATGTTAAAACAGTAGTAGGCAAGCTCTCCCGGGTTCAGTGAGGTTTTCCCCACCGCCTGAATGACAAATTCAGCATAATTACTGAAGTAAGTATTTGCAGGTAGTAAGAAACGATAATTTTAAAAGGTAAAATTAGTTTTTACTAACCTAAATACTTACTTCAGTAAGAACCCGCCCGCCTCCCCGCATTCACTGAAAGGAGAGTTCAAAATGTGATAAGGGGAACAAACAAGATGGCGGCCTCCTAGTTAGGAGTAGCAGCGCCCCTGGCGGGAGAGGAGAGAAAGTTTGGATACAAGCTAAAAAAAAGGGAGTTTTTTAGTTGATAAATGAGCAGTGATAGCGTAAAATGATGATTTTAAGCATAATTACTGAAGTAAGTATTTAGGTTAGTAAAAACTAATTTTACCTTTTAAAATTATCGTTTTAATAGGTATTGTCAATTTAAAAAAAATATTTAAAGTATAGATTTATCTGTTTCCCTACTCTGCGTTAATTTATGTTTATTGACCGAACAGTAATATTTTGATCGCCCGTAGCACCCCCTAAACGTTCATCTAATTTAAAAATATTTTTAGAGGTTCTTTTTTTTTAATCAAATGAAACATTTAAGAGGGTGCCCCGTTGAATATTCCCGAAAAAAATTTTTGCCCATTATTTAAGAAGCACCCTACGAGTTGCGGCAGTACGTTATTAGGCATTTTGTGGTAAAAAAAAATTACGAGCATTTCACTTAAATGTGTTCAGCTCAAAGCGCGTAAAACTTTACAGGGCTCTTTTCAAACCTAACCCTTTTCTGTTAAAAGTTTGTTAAAGTATAAGTATTTGGTGTATTGTTGACATTACAACAAATTGATTTGAATCTCTTCCGTCCAAGATACACACAAGCAGTTTAAGCGGTAAGGCTGTACTGGTTCCGATACCAATACCGCACTAATACCATGGTACCGGTACCGTGATTGATAGGCACAAAATTTGCAGGTATTGGTGTAGCAGTAGTTATAGTTGAGTTGATCACATATTGTGAACAAAATTTCTGTTTACATACTGTACCAACTTCTACAATTTCTATAAAAATTTGTGCCAGCTAAATGTTTCTGTATGCCAACGAAAATATCAATTACCTGGAATTCTGGCATCGTCCTCCAATGCTGTTACTTGAGAGATTAAAGTTACAAAGCCTGCTAGCCGCGTAACCCAGTGCGCAGTCCTTCTATATAAAAGCTTGGGCGACCATATTTCATCTTTTCTACCCTATGGTCCATACTGCTTGGGCATTTTCATTACTCCTGGGAAATCCACCATGTTACTGCAGTTCCCTCGTCATTCTTTAACTTCCTGCGTGCCAAAGGTGCGCCCAGAGAAGCTTCGGTTTGGATTACTACTATGCTGTCTTAGCTGCCTCTGCCGGGATTTTTCACCCTTTTGCAGCTTGCCGTCGTTCGGCTCACCCTTCGGTTGCACCTCTGGATCTTTCATCTAGATCTTTGTCGTTCTTAGTCCTCCGCCTTCGGCAAGCGGAAACCCTCACCTTGTCCTTCATCCCCAAGTCAATACACTCAGAGCTGGGTCGCTACTGCTGCCTCCAACGTCAGCGCTAGCAGGTGACAAAATTGTTCCTTCGATACCCCTGCTTTTGCATCATCGCAGCTCTCCTTCGCAAACCCGGGAACGTTCGCCGTTGTCCAGTAAGCAGCCTTCCGTCTTACGTCAGCGACTGCCTCTGCCTTTGTTCCACAATCTGCCTTCACGACTGATCACCATTACCGACGCTGTAAGTTGTCGACGCGCCATTAAGCCTCAATTTCCCCCCCCCCCCCCATTACCGACGACAGCGACTTTGACGCGGCTTCAGCCGTCGCCGGGGAAGCACACCAGCCATCTGTCTCCCCAGCAACAATGACTTAATTGGCAGGCTCAATTCGTCGCCTTCTACGTTGACAACGCGGGTCCTTCGGAAATCCCTCTGCCGGGCTTTCTGAAGTGGATATTATTCCCGACTGCTAACGTTACAAACCTTCGTCTCCTACTGCAGATCCCGTAAAGAAGTGGGGGTCTTTCCACTGGCTTCGATTTTGGCAAGCGCGACTGCCTTCCTCGGCAACCTGCGGTTCTGGGTCAATTGACCACCCTGCTCACGATGCTCCTTCGCAATGGGGGGCCTGCTCCTTGGCATTGGCGATCCATTGGTGGAATTGGCTAATGATCCTCTGCCGCCTCGTCGTGGCCAGGAAAACTTTTTTCTTTCGTCCTACTGGCAATGGAGCTGCCGACTTAAGAAACTTCGATACGTATCCTCAGTCTAAGTTCCTCACTGCTTAAGTCAAAATGGATTTCGGCACAACAATTTTCATCCCTCGAAAGGGCTCTGTTCCTTCGTCGGTCCTCAATGACCAATTCCATCGCCTAGACCTTCATGCTACTTTGCAAGCTGACGTCCTTAACACTGCCACAAATGCATTTTGTGAGAAGCTGTCTTCAGAATCAATTCGGCTAGAGGCCAAACGTCTGGCCTTTCTCATCAGTCAGGTCTTTCGAAAGGCCTGCTTCCCTGCGTTCCTCTCCATGAACTGGCTTACCAAGGCTCTTGTCAACTCTTCGCTTCTCCTTCAGGATGTCGCCTTTGACACTGCCTGCAATATCAACGACTCCACACGCCACGAACTCCGGAATCAACCACTCCACAATTCGACACGCTCTTTCGGGGTCTTACCCCGGAGTTGGCTTTGTATCTAGACATTGCGCGCAAACCGAAAGCCTCTCGACCCAGACAGGCTCAGCTCTTTAATACGACTTATTCCCGTCCCTTTCGTACCGGCTGTAAGGCTGCCTGGCTCCCTTCGGATTCTCAAAACAACCGTGATACGAGCTACCCTAGCTTGCCTCCTTCAAACGCTCCATCCTTTCTAGGTAAGGGCCCCGGCCGCAGGCGAGGCCGTTCACAGAGCCAAAGCTCTACTCCCGAACGTCACTTCTGCTATGGCAGGCTCCAAGCAACAGTCTCGGTCCTTCCAATGAAATTCATCTTTCAGCCCTTCCTGTAGGGTGGTTACCTTCGCCACTTCCTCCCGGCTTGGCGGACTCCAGTTTCATACCCACATATCCTCTCATTGTGAGCGACGGTTTTCTTCCAGTATTCTCTAGCCAATTACCGCTTGTTTCCTCCCTCCGTGGTCCTTCGCCCCCTTTGTTTGCACTCTGCTTACATCCAAATTTCAGGATCTGAACCAAGGCCGCTGTCAGGAATGTCCCAGTCCCCTTCGGCCCGGCTTCTACAGTTCTATCTTCTATCCAAAGAGATCCGGTGGCAGCAACCTCATCTTCAACCTTCGGCCTTTGAATCGGTGGATTCTAAATTTTCACTTCAAAATGGAAACCCTCGACTCCATTCGTCACTCCCTTCACAAAGGGGACTGGACGGTGTCGATTGGTCTCGAGGACGCATACATACACATCCTGCTTCATGAATCTGTCCGCTACCTCTTTCGTTTCATCTACGAAACAGTCCACGAGTTCCTATGCCTTCCATTCGGTCTCAACGCCGCACCAAGGATCTTCACGGCCATTCTACGAGTCCGGCTTGGCGACTTTCCATCAGCACCAGATACAAGCAAGTGCTTACCTTCCAGAATCCTTTCGAGCTCCTTTGCAATCGATATTTCGCTCTGCACCTCCTCCAGCAATTAGGCTTCAGAGTCGATCCCAAAAAATCACGCCTCTTTCCTTGTCAGTCCTTCGTCTTTCTCTTCGACCTGGCTTTAGCAACTGTCATGCCCTCACCAGACAGAATCACCGTCACCGACCTATTGGTAACGAACAGGAGCTTCCTTCGCCTTTGTCTTACACGCTTACGGATATCGACTCCCTCATTGGGAAATTGGACTCACTGGCAAATCTTGTTCCCTACGGCAGGTGGATGGCGAGACCACTCCACCACTTTCGCATCGACAAATGGGATAAGCACCTTCGCCCGTTCCCTTCACGACGTCCCGCTGTCTCGAGTACTGACCAGAACGTTTCCCTTCGCCGTTCTTCTTTGGTGGTCGGATGTTCTGACGCTGTCCTGGTCAGTTCCTTTACATGAACCTCTCCCGGGTTTACACCTTCTGAAAGATGCCTCCCTTCAGGGCTGGGGAACACGCATTGCTCACCACTAAGTCTCCGACTCCTAGCTACTCCACACCACATGAATGTCCTCAAGCTCAGAACAGTTCTCTTTGCCCTTCATCACTTCGCAGTCTCATCACAGGCCAGGTAGTTAAAGTCCACGCTGACAACACGTCAGCCATCACCTATCTACGGAAGGAGGGCGTCTCGCAACGTCCACGAGCGAACATTAGCAATCTTTCGCTTTTGCAACAATCTTGCCTCCACACCCCGGGCAGTCAGAATGCGGTCGCCGACTCTTGTGGCGCTGCTCCCTACCCACCGGTGAATGGACTCTAAAAATGTCCATTTGTGAATATTTATTCAACATCTGGAGATTTCCCATAATCGACCTCTTTGCCATTTCGTAAGCCCGCTCCCCGACAACCGGGCCTGGTCAGTCGATGCGCTGACTCTTTCCTGAAATCACCTCTACGGTTATCTCCTCCTTTCGTTCAAGCTCCTGTCCCTTGTCCTCTGCAAGATTGCTCTATCTCCCATCCTGTTCCTATCGTTAAATTTAGGCTAGTGTTGGCCTCTGTACTTATTGTTATTAACGGAGACCAACTAATTGGTTGCAAGAGTGCATCGGCGCTTTAGTGTATGTTGTGGCCGTTGGATGTCTCTACGAGCGTGTGACGCTGCGTTATTTTTTTTTAATAAACGGGTCTCTCTTCTCCGAGGCTACGCCCCCATGGAACAGCCACATCCATTCGTAGAAACGGGTTAAGAGGACCATGTATATAAACTCAACAGAGTATATACGGGCGCCATCAATCTGGCCGAGAGTGGAATACCTGTATCAACAAATTCCTAGAGGAAATCGGATTAGAAGAATCCATAGCTGACCATGGAACAAGGACTAATTGTTGGCATTTATGTTGACGCCAGTTTCATACTTGTTCGAAACAAAGAAGTCGTTAAAGCCTTCAAGCAGAAACTCCTAGGCAGATTCAAAACGAGATATCTTGGAGAAGCCAAAGTCTGAGAGCCCTAGAAATACTCTCCATGAAGATGGAATGTCAGCCAGATGGATCTGTCTACCTGAGTCAAACTGCTTACGTCGAAGAATTCCTAGAACCCTACGGATGACTGATGCAAAGCCGACATCAACACACTTTGATCTCGGAGTAAAGTACAAGAAGAATTAATGAGGAAAATGAAGACGATCATTTCAGCGGTATACATTTCCCTACAGAGAGGCTACAGGTGGCCTACTGTGCCTCGCAAACAGAAGACCGGATCTGGCCGATGCGGCGGCATATATGAGCCACTTTTGTGAAAAACCAACAAAAATAAATTGGCAAAGAGTGAAACATATTGTACGATACCTTCAGAAGACAAAAAATATGAAAATTCACTACCGCAAAACCAACGAGACGATGCAGACTTTTATTCTGATGAGGGTTTTATTCTGATGCAGACTAGTCGTCGGATGTAATTGACAGGAAATCCTACAGTGGATACGCCTGCATTATGGCTGGAGCAGCAATTTCTTAGAGGAGCAAGAAACAAGAGGCTACTGCCCTATCAACTGTCGAGGCAGAATATCTTTTAATGGGGCATGTTGCAAAGAAAGCCCAATCGATGAAAAACTTTTTAACTGAAGTAGGCGTAGAAAAGTGCATCGAGACGCCGATACCCATCCATGTGGTCAATCAAGGTGTGATCTGTCTCGCGAAGAACAAAGTGACATCTGAGCGAAGTAAATACATCGATTTGAAGCACCACTTCCTCAGATCTTGCAACGAAACGAGAAGTGGACTTTGTTTACAAGCTGTCAGCAGAAAATATCGCAGACATTATGACGAACATACTCCCTAAGAAGAGACCCAGTGAGCATCTGGAGTATCTTGGATTGAAGATAGTCCAAATGACGTGTGTTTGTCACAGCAAGCCAATCCAGTTAGTCCACCTCTTCTGTTCCTCTTGATCTTTCTCGACGACATCTTCAAGGAGGGCCTGAAAAGCTCCACCATCCTTGTCTATTTCCGTCCTTAATTCGGTATTTAACCCTTTGACTGCTGAATTAATTTTCTATCTCCACAAAAGTAGGGGTAACCTGGACGGGACTCGAACTGGCAACTTGAAGGCAACTTTAGCTTCAGGCACACGCCTCTACCAATTCGGCCACGGCCGTCTCTAGAGTCGGCTTGTTAAGGGAACCTAGTATTGTTGTCGTTTCTCCATTGTTGGCAATCTCGTGTGTACTTCCGACTCTGTTTTTCGTACTGCAAGCTGTGCTTGTGTTTTTTTGGCGAGTATACTCGTCGCCCGCACTTTAAGGGTTAAAGCTGCAGGAAGTTCTCATTTGTTGGACAACATTTTTATTTCTGCATTAGTCAAATCCTTCAAAATAATGCGACCTGTCACACGTAAACTGATTTCTGATTGGGATCTTAATATCATTCTAAACTCCCTGATGACGGCACCATACGTACCACCCTCATCCTGCTACCTCAGTCATCTAACCCGTAAAACCGTGTTTCTTACACTTGCTACCAGCATTCACTGCAGCAAAGTACAAGTCTTTTCCTCTGCTCCTGCCGACTGTTTCTTTCTGGCAAATTTCAAAGGGGTGTCTTTGACTCCTCGAGCTTCATATCAAGCAAAAACCCAAACACCTCGCGAATGATCCTTTCCTTTCATCATCCCGGTGCTCCCCAACATTCTTGGAGACGAACCAGAGTGCCAACTTTGCCCTGTACGGGCCCTTCGTTTCAATGTGAAGAGGACTGAAACCCTTCGCTCATATGAGGCTTTACCTCCCCTTCACCAAGCCATTCGGCGAAACCTCGGCTCATATGATAAGCATCTTGAATCAAGACCTTCATAATCAACGCCTACGACGCTCTGGATATCAATTGCACCGATATTCCAGTTACAGCCAACGAACTTGGAGCCCTCACCGCATCCTGGGCCTTCACAGTAACGTCCCCATTTCCGACATCCTTGAAGCTGCGTCTTGGAGAAGTACCTCTGTCTTCACATCTCGTTACTTCCGAGACATGATCTCTCAGGCCGATGGACTTTACCATCTCGGACCATTTGTTGCTGCCCGACAAATTCTTTATCACCCTTAACCCTATGTTGCATGAATTAATTTCTGGTACTTTTTTTTAAATACCATATGAAAGTTGGGTGGGTCATGGGTTTCGAACCAGAATTAATTTGGTTTGGAGGCGGGGTTGCTGACCACTGGGCTGCCACTGCTCGCTTTGCTTGGGGTTCCCACGGACCCCTCACAAAGCTTGTGCTGTGTTTTGGACTCTGTTTTTTGACCTAGAAGTGGTGTGTTGCTTTAATGCAGCACCATGCAAGAGGGTTAAGCAAATGCGATCACTAATATTTACCGCTGAATGAACTTTGCCTTTGAATTATTTTGCAAAGTTTATAACTTTTAGGGGGGAGCCAGCCCGTAACCCTAGGGAACCTGTCACGGGCTGCCCACCACCGCTTTGACGAGGTCTAATGGATATTTTCGTCGGCATTGGAAACAACAAAATACCTGGGGCACCTGGTTGATTTTGGTTTCTATTGCCTAACCGAAAATGTACATTACCTTCACCCACCCTACCTCCCCTCTATGTCACCACCTGGGCACTACAGAGGAACAAAAGATGACATACGGTCGTTCGCAACACTTTTATATAGGAGGGGTGCACTGGGCTGCGCGGCTAGCAGGATCTATAACTATAATCTCTAGAGTAACAGCATTGAAGAAAATGAAAGCTAGAATGCTAGGAATGTGTATTTTTGGTTAGGCAATAGAAACCAAAATCAACCAGGTGGCCCTGGTATTTTGATGTTTTTATCCGTGAATACCGTCCTCAATTAAATTTTTTCTTTATTGTCTATTTTTAGATGCATTTTCCTGATTAAATTAAAATTCTGAGATATACCACAAACTTTGCCTACGCTTGATGGGCACAACCCAAGAGCCTTGCGCATGCGAGGAATTATCTTTCCTTTGTCAGAAGTGCAACCGTGCCACGCTCCCATGTTCAAATATACATTACCTGCAATTTTAGCATTTTTAATTCGATTAAATTGATTTTACCCAATCACCAGCTCGCTAACCCCGAATGCAATTCCCTCCTATTTAAATGCCAAATGCGTAAGCCAGTCGTCGTTTATTCGCTAGTGCTCATCCTGTTCAGACATGCATTTTTCGATCTCCCTCTGTTCCATTGGTAATAAAGAGATAGAGAAAGCCGCATTGAAGACTCCACGATGGCGAATGAACGTGGCACGAAGCCGTTAGGAAGAGCTCCTCTCCCATCGGCTGGCCCTAGTTCTCTTGTTTCTCCGGGTGTGTCGCCCTCCGATTTGTGGGCCTGTTCTTGTCCTCCTTGTGACCTTCCGAGAGGCTCAGGCCCTTCGCCGCCCAAGCCCATAGGCGAAACACCGGAGTGTGAATTGGATGGATCCCCTTCCACCGCCATTCATCATGCCTCTCCGCACATTGGCAACTCTCCACTCCTTTATGCTTACTTGTCCACTGGCTACTGGCCTGGGCTGCCCTGCTAACACAACGCCTGCGGCCCCTCTTGGATCTTTCACGTCTGCAACTTTTTCTTGTCTTCCTACCACTTCAAATGAAAACACTTTTGTTGGATTGCTAATTTTTTTGTTCACGCAGGCCAATTTGTCACCAAAGCAATTTCAATCGTGTCAATCAGAACCTTGAGCCTGTCCACAACTATTTTACCAGCCTTGCTCAACAATCTCGTGACGTCCATTGCCAACCAAGAAGCGTTGCGCCAGGAAATTCGCAAAGTTTGAAACTGAAGTATTTGAAACTAAAATCTAAATGGTCGTGGGAAGAAGTACAAGGTCCCTGCACCTTCAAGTAGGATAACCTGTCCAAACTGTCAAACCAGAGTGCTGGGCCCCTGGACCTTTCCATTAGCCCTAGCATTCGGACTCTTTATTCTTATCGGACCTGAATGCCGCAGAACCTCGTATCAAACATGGACCACTATCTAAAGCTGAAATTGACAACCTTTTAGACAAGCAAAGACGCTGTCAGTCCTGCACCCTCTCAGCAGACTGTTTCTGCTGAATCCATTGATAATTGGGTTATTGCTGCTACACCTGAAGGAAGTTTCAACTATGTCCGCAAATGGGTTATCGAAATGAGACACATTTTCTCTTAAAACGTTAAAACTTCAAAATTCGCCTACACACAGCCCATCCAAAAGATTTAAAGAAGCTTCTAAACGACATAATCTCCCATTAAGGGCGGCCGTTCAAGACCATTTGATCGATTTTTTTTGATTCTCACTGCCATGCGGTGCCACCTTCCTCAGAAAACCACAACAATTACGCTGTAAACAAGCAGGCAAAAGAGAGTATCACTGGAAACACTACCAATGTGAAAGACCATAGTTTAAAGCGCAAAAGACACCAAGGAAAGAGACCATGGCGGCCCTTTGTATAGATTTGATGGTAATTCTTTTCACATGGCTCAAAAGCCGTTACGATTCCGATGAGACATCAAAGCGCGCTCATGTTGATAATGCATCCGTCACCTGGGACGGCATTGACCCAACTGGAATTCTTTCCGAATTGCTAAAAGATTTAGGAGGTAATTCCCAACTGCTTTTTGTTTAAACCCTTTACGGAAGCCCACCTCTTAATGAATCGAGGTGTCAACACTTGTTTTGCTTTCACCCTAAGGACCGCATTCCAAGGAAGCGTTCCTTATTGGGTCAGTTTTCAACACTTATGACCACCATACTTCGTAATGGAGGCCTCCAGCAAGGGAAAGGCGAACCTCTCGAGCTTGACAAAGACCTGGGAGGGAGACTTGTTGGTGATGGCACAGCAAATCCAAGATACTTAGAAACTTGCACTCAATCAGAATTTCTGACGTTCGAAGCCAACCTTGACTCGGATATCTAAGAAAGTTGAAGTGCAGTCCTTTATCCTTGAAGATAACGACAAGATTTTACGTGTAGGCTTAGAGCCAGTTCACAAGCTGACATTTTGAACACTGCAGCTAATGCCCTTTGTAAGAAGCTAGCATCAGGAACGGACGCATCACAAGCCAAGCGCTTGGTGATTTTAGTAAATGAAGTTGTGAAGGCCTGTTTCGCCACTTTCCACGCCATGATTTGGCTAACAAAGAGCTCTTTTCAACTCCACGCTCTTGTTACGTGAACTCGCGTTATAGTTAGCCTCTAATCTTAACGAATCAACGAAGCCGAAACTTTATCCCCAAGCTGGCTCCTCATTTGGATGTCACTTGCAAGCCTATAAACGAAGAGAAAACTAAATAGCAGCCGCAATGTTCTGACGAGCAACCATTCAAGCCCTTCACCAAGCAAGGATACAGAAATGATTGGAACAAGACAAGGAATCGATGCTCTCAAGATGGGTTTAACCAGAATCGGAATAACAATCAGCAGGCCTTTCGTGGGAAATCCTCACAGTGAGGAAGAGGTGGTGGCAAAAACCGCCGCTTCGCACCTGAACAAAGAAAACGTTACACCTCTTCTGGCTTCAGTGGGAAACTCTAACCAAGACAATGACTGTTAAGCCAAGTGTCGGCACAGACCCGTGCGAGTCGCCCAGACACCAACCTCCATTTTGGAAAGAAATCACTGAAGACCCTTGGATCCTGTCAACCCTCAGTTAAGGCCTCAAACCAATTTTCTGAAGCAAGCCGGCATTAACCTCTCCCTATCTTGGAATTCGCAACACCTCCTTCAAAGAATCTTTCGTTCGAAATTCAAGAGCTTTAAGAAAAGCCATCGCAGAATGTGACAGCCCTTTGCGCCCAGGTTATTACAGCTCAATATTCATAAGCCAAAGAAATCCGGGGGAGAAAGACTAACCTTCAAACTAAAGCCATTAATCAGAAAATGAGAAACTCTGACTTCAAAATGGAAACATTAGACCCCATCCTCCAATCTCTCAAACAAAAAGACTGGACTGTCTCTATAGATCTGGAAGATGCGTACCTACATGCACCTCTACACCATTTGATACATCACTTTTTCCCGTTCACGTACAAAACCAAGGTATACAAATTTCAGACTCTACCATTCAGTGTCAATGCAGCCCCAAGTGTCTTAACTTCCATTCTGAAACCAGTCCTGGTATACCATCAATTTCAAGTCCAATTATATGCTTACCTACAAGTTTTAAAGACGGAAAGCCAAAGGCTCAACGAGAGTTAAATACACATGCAAACCTATTTACGTTGCCTTTTGGACTTGTATGTCAGACTGCCTGAGTGTGGAATTGAAACCAAAGGCAGAGGTCCTACCGCTGAGCCATACTGGCATGGCCCTTTGGTTTCAAAGGTCGTGGGTTCAATTCCCCACTGAAGCAGTCTGACATATCAGTCTAAAGGGCAACACAAATAGGTGTGCGTAACTTACCCTCAAACACTTGCCTGGACTTGCTTCTCCAACATTAAGACCAAAATGAACTACAGCAAGCCTTAGTAAATACCTTGGATCTTCATCATCTAGGTTTCGGCGTACATTTCAAAAAGTCAAGTTTATCTCCAACCCAATCTTTCCTCATTCTTGGAGTTCTCTTCGACCTGTCAACAGCAACAGTGATGCACTCACTAGAACGCATTGAAGACCACCTTCAGCAATCCAGGAACTTCCTGAACCAGAAATCGTTGGAAAACTAGACTCCATGGCACGCCTGGTTTCTTACGGAAGATGGATGACCTGTCCTTTCCACCATTATCACCTCGACATATGGGGAACAAGTCAACAACCAAGCAAATCCATTTACCCCATAGACGAGTTTTTCTCAGTAGACACTCTTTTATAGTGGTCAAATGTCAGATATCCACGTCCTATCCACTGTCCACTTCACAAACCTCTACCAGATTTAAATCCCTAACCGACGCTTAGATCAAAGCCTCACATCAATGGACAACAGAACTAGACTACGTAAACGTTCTAGACCTCGAGGTGGTCTTGAAAGCCCTAATCCACTTTCAATGCACTGTTTCAAAGAAGACAACTCCAGATCGATAACACGGCAGCAGTAGCTTATCTCCAGAAGGAAGGAGGGACAAGTCGGGAAGAAGTCTGGAATGTACACTAAATCACATCAGTGATATTCAAGCTTTGCATTCAACTAGAAACAATTCTCTCCAGACGTCACAAAACAACCATGGGAGATTGGACACTCAAAGCATCCATTTACAATTAATTATCTGTTTGCCGTCTGGGGAACTCCGATGGTACAGTGATTCGCCACGAGGTAGAATGCCAGACTTCCCCAGTTCATCAACACAATCCAGTTCCAGACAATCATGCTTGGGTGTAGCCGCCATGTCCAAATCTTGGACAAATCTCTTCAGATACACACTTCCAGCCACAAATTCTGCACAAAAAAAAAAAAAAAAACGCCGTGCCTAGTCACACCACTTGTCCGAACTGGCCATCGGCACAATGGTTTTCCTCATCTTCTACAATTTCTATCAGAAAACCCAAGGAGTCTTTGTGAAACTCCAAGACCTTCTACCCCACAGGAAAGGAAATATATTCCACATGAACGTCCTTGAAACTACTCAGGTGACTACTATCATCAGACTTCTCAAAGAGGCATGAAGAGCAAGCCACTAGAATCGCATGCAAAGCAATTAGGGACTCGTCAACAGAACTTCAACAGCCACTGGAAGAAATGATTTTTCATTGGTGTCACCGACAGAAAGTCAGTCTAATCACTCCTCCTTAACCTAACCTACTCTTGTACTTTACTGACCTCTTCAACTCAGGTGTAAAGGATAAAACTTTTTGGTATACTGCTCAGCACTAAACTTGGTCTTTAAAGCCGCTAGGAAAGAAGAACTCTTGAGGATTATCGTGTTCACGCCTAATTAAATCTTCGAAATCAAAAGATCAGAAACTAGAAGACTCCCTACACTGGGACCTCGCTTTGATACTAAATTCGCTCATGATGGAACTTTACGAACCTTCGACAAACGGCAATTTCCATCTCCTAACTAAAAAAAAGACGGTCTTCTTGGTAAGTTTAGCCTCAAGTTTATGATACAGCAAAGACAAGCCCTCCCAATGGACCCAGCCGATTGATTTTTTCTTGACGATTTCAAGGCAATCTTATTGACACCAAGAGCCTCGGTCCATGCTAAGACTGAAGTCTAACGAACCAACGAAGCGTATAATCATTCCAGCTGTAACTATGATCACAGGTGACTAGAAGATGAAGATTTGCGGTGGTGAAGATTTTACTACGAATGGACTGAAAGCAACAAAATTCGAATAGGCAGAAATCAACTTTACAACCGTTCAAACAGTATTTTCGGTGAAACGACACGTGCAGTAATGACCAATTGGATGAAGACAATTGTAATGCCTATGAAGCTACTGACATAGATTGCCATGACAACAACATCAGGGTAACTGTGCTTGTACTGTGAGCCACCTCCACCTCTTCGACCTTCCATATCGGCTTCGCCATTCTCGAAGTTCTATAAGCAACATCGTGGTGAAATGTGCCCGTCTTCGCCTCACGCTAGCCCCCAAAGTGGTAAGAAGATAAACAATAGCCCTTTTCATGGCCACCATATCAGAATCGAGATCCTGAATCCTATTTGATGCAATTTTTTATAAAGTGCAAAGTCTGCGACTTTTCCAGGGGTTGGGAAGGGAAGCTTCTAACCCCTGGGGAATCCGTCAAGTGGTGCCCAATGCCATTTTGACAAGGTCTTCTGTAAATGCTAAAATGTACAGGTAATGTATTTTTGTAGTAATAGAAGGGGAGAATTGCCGTGGCGGAGGCTAAATTCCGTTTCTGTTGCTTAAACGAATTAACATTACCTGTTCCCACCTCGCGTGTCTCTATCTCGCCTCTTGAGTCACCACCTTGATGTTATATTGAGAGGAAAAAAATATGACTTTTTGACGCATGTTAAGCGCTTTTGTATTATTGGAGGGAAGTGCAGAGCCACACTTTGGACTTAGCGAGCTGGTGATTGGCTAAAATTAAACTCTTGTTAAAGAAATGTTTTATATGGCGAAGAAAATATACTTACCTTCAATTCATAGCATTCCCTTCCTAAGGCTAGCTTTAAACGGGACGGAAAGCCAATGGGCTCGAAATTGGTTAACGAAATACGGATGCAAACCTATTTACGTTGCCTTTTGGACTTATATGTCAGACTGCCTGAGCGGGGAATCGAACCCACCACCTCTGAAATCAAAGGCCAAGGTCCTACCGCTAAGCCAGATTGACACGGCCAAAAGGAAACATCCATGGGCAGCATGGAGCTATGGACGTTTCCTTTTGGCCGTGTCAATGTGGCTTAGCGGTAGGACCTTGGCCTTTGATTTCAGAGGTCGTGGGTTCGATTCCCCGCTCAGGCAGTCTGACATACAAGTCCAAAAGGCAACGTAAATAGGTTTGCATCCGTATTTCGTTAAAGGCTAGCTTTCCCTAGCTATGGACTTGGCTTCATCTTTCTTTTCTAGGCGAGCCACACGCGTGGCTGCTACCTAGCTCCGTCGTGTCTAACGACTGCTTCTCTTGGACTGCACACTCTTGTTTTCCTTATGCTGTGAAAAGTGCAATACCTGTTAATTTTTTACATTGTTGTCCCAACGATGCTTCCTTACCTTGAGATTTCAAAGATCGACGGCCGCCTCCGTACCAAACCGCGCATGCACGATTCTCCCTATTTAAGAGATGATGGTGGTGAAAATACCATCTCTTTGTCTCAAGCTGCTCCGGCGGCTCCCGTTCCTTGCCTTTCTTCTTTGGAGTAAGAAGTCCTCGTGGCTCCCTCCCGTTGGCTTCCGGGATCGCCCCACTCCCGTCGGCTTGGACAACCGCTAGTCACCGTCTGCTTACCCAGTCGGTTGGCTATGTCGCCCCTTCGCGACACCATTGATCCCTCTCATGAATGCCGTTCTTTGCCATATGCGTCTCGTGACCACTTGGATCTTACTGCCTCACCGCTTTCTGCATCCATCTCGCAAACGAACCAACGCTGGAGACTACGTTCTGTCGACAACTGACCAAGACAACCACTAAACGCCCATCATCTGCTCTCCTCCAGGGACATAAACGACGCGTCCTTCGGCACCACCTTCCTTCGCAACACCTGCTTTCACGACAGGAGTTGTGACTTCTTCCTGTTCCCGCCGTCCTAACGACTGCTGAGCGGCCGGTCTTGCGGGGGTGCCCTTGTCGTTGATGTCGGATGTCGTCTGCTGCTTTGGTACGCCGCGCCGAGCTCTGGAAACTGCCTTCGCCTTTGCGACATCTTTAAG
This sequence comes from Lithobius niger, assembly GCA_023313725.1. Lineage (NCBI taxonomy): Eukaryota > Metazoa > Arthropoda > Chilopoda > Lithobiomorpha > Lithobiidae > Lithobius > Lithobius niger. The sequence goes on along the minus strand of JAHWFP010187816.1, from coordinate 16,975 downwards.
TCCTTCAGCGGAGGCACGGCTGCCTTAACGACCCTTCGGCTTCTTCCGCTTCTGGACGCTTCGTTTCGATCATGAATCACCGTTAACTCGACACTACAACGAGTTGTGGCAACAACGCCTTCCTGTCCCTGTTCCCGCCGTCCTAACGACCGCTGGGCGACCGGTCTTACCGGGGCGCCCATGTCGTTGATGACGAATATCGTCTGCTGTCTCGGCACCTCAATCCCCCCCCCCCCCCCCCTCTGCTGTCTCGGAACGCTCACGCCGATCTCTGAACATTGCATTCACTTTCGCGAATCTTAGGTTCTTCAGCACAGATGCCACTGCCTTAACGGCCCTTCGGCCTCCTCCGCCTCCAGACGCTTCGCTTCAATCGAGCATCGCCGTCAAGTCGACACCTCCCCGTCTTCCAACGGAGCCCACGTCCCGGCTTCCTGCGTCAACCAGTCTGTCGTCCCCATGTTACTGGTCGCGACAACGCATCGCCCTTTCGCAACGCTGGAGATCATTACGACCACCGTCCTCTTCGAGGTTGCCCTTGCGACGCTGCTTGTCTTCCAGCTACCCACGCCGAGTTCTCTTAACAACAACAGAGATCTCTTTTCACCTTCACGCAGACAGACCATCTTACCCCCTCTCTTTCCCCCCCCCCCCCCCCACGCTTCATCCTCAGCGTCACTATTTTGAGTTTGCGTTCCAACGGCCTCCGTCGCCACTGCCTTTTAACGGGAACATTCCGTCGCTACGGGACTTCAGCGTCCATCCGCTTCCTTTCGCGACTTGATGTCGCTCGCGTTCCTGATCTCCGTCAACATTTCACGTCTTTCATCCAGTTCCCTCCATCCAGTTCACTCTGACAACGCCATCGAGGAAGGGGATCCATTACGGACCCTCGGAAAAACACCTTTTTCCACCTTACACACGCCACAGCTGTACCACTCCGGAACGCCCTGGAATCCCGACTTCCCTCGTCACCCTTCTTTTCCGCCACGCTTCGTTGTCGCGAAAGCTGTACCACTGAGATTTGACGCGAAAGCTCAAGCCTCGTTTTGACATCCTGCCCTTCCGTTCCCAGTCCTTCTCCCGGATTGGCTGCTAACGCAGCCTCCACCACGCCTTGACAGCGCCTGTAGCGAAAGGCCAGCCTCGTTTTGAATCGTCGCACCACATTTCCGGTTCGTGAGCGTCGGGAGTTTTTCTTCTTTTTTTACCTGCCCTCGCTGTTAAAACGTGCGTCTCCCTACTTAGCACTCTTCCGTATCAGACGAGTTCCAGCAGAATTTGGCCACCCGCATCTTCCCATCACCAATATGGTCAAGATTCGACATGCCAAAACGTTTTCCGACACTGAAGACACCTACTTCGGCCGGATACCGGTAATTGAGGATCCTGGGACCTGTAACTGCCCAGGAAACAATAGAAAGGACAGGTTAGACCCCCACAAAGAAGTGTGCCAGTGTCACCGTCACTGTGAATACTATTCTGCGCCATGCAAGATCTGCGTGACCATCCCGCTAGCCCAATGGTAGGTAATTGCGGCAACTCACTTGGCTTCCGCCAAATGGAAGAAACAAAGACTGGAGAGAGCGCATTCCCTCCAAAAATCACGGAATCCCCTCGCATCTGAAACGTCCACGTCGTCGGTACAACATTCCCCGGCTAAAAGACTGAAGCCATCCTCCAACGCATCACCACTGTTGATTACCGTGCTAAAGAATTCTACACCGAAATCATGCTCAACACTTCTAAATAGGTCTACTCCTGCTTCGGACCTTCTCCCTGAAGCACCGGAGAAGTCTCTACAACTTACTCCCACATCGTCAACTCCACATTCTCAAGCGTCATGGCTGCACTCGCCTGTCGAACATTGGTTAGCCTCACCGCCATCTTCCCATACCGAGGATACTTCTCCCTCACGCTTTCTACGCACAGTTCCCGTTCACCGGGAAGATTCCATTACACAGGTCAACACCATTCATCACGTGGACTCCACCATCCACCAAGTCGAGGAAAACGCCTCACCCGAACACACTTCACCCACGCTCGAAGACGATAGCCCCTCTTCGCCAATTGGAGAAGAGCAAGCCGTAGATCCCTTCTCCGAGCCTTTCATTGGAGAACTAGTTGCTGCCACTCCTCGTTCCCCAACGCACGGCTGTGAGTCCGACCTCCCCCCTACTAAATCGGACACGCCAGCCGATCAACTCGACACTTTAGTTCCTATCTCACCTGCCCCCGCGGTGCCCGGATTGGACCACACCGACATGGAAGACTGTTTTACCAACTCCACTGTAAAGGTTGGATACTGAGAAGAAGCCAGACTTTGATTGCCCTTGGCTTTTCACAACTTTAAATTACAAGCTTTGCGTCAATAGACACGCTTCAGCGCAATTCATTGTCAACTTCGAGAACGCCCGTCCTCTGATCGACTCATTCAACGCTCACCAAAAGGCACAGGACAACTTAATCATCTCCCTTCGGTCACAGGTGGCCATCTTACAAGCCTCCAATCTCCAGCTTCCAGGTTATTCAACCAAGCCCACTGGGAAAGTCAACCTCGCCTTTAACAACGAAAAATCTCATCAGGGACTTAATGAACCTCTCTCCTTCGCCCCCTGGTCACCGGCTCCGATCACATTCACCAAGTCACCACGTCCATCCTATAAGTCTCCGTGTCGTTTCGTTCACCCCTTATTGGCAATCACTCCTTCTGACCCTAGGGTGCAACCAGAAATCCCCCCTCAAGACCTGTAATGATCCCACCTGACCATGAACTTCCAACTGGCCCAACACTAGACCACTTTGATATCTTTCAACACACCCAGATATCCCAAACCTGGCAAGAATTCTACACCGAAATCATGCTCAACACTTCTAAATAGGTCTACTCCTGCTTCGGACTTCCCCCCTGAAACACCGGGAAAGTCTCTACAACTTACTCCCGCATCGTCAACTCCACATTCTCAAGCGTCATGGCTGCACTCGCCTGTCGAACATTCGTCAGCCTCACCACCATTTTCCAGACAGCTCTGTTTTTGCATTTTTGCTTTGGCAATTTGACAATGCACCCACCTTTTGCCCTATTCATCCGAACCTCTCTCAAATTTCTTCTCACAGAACCACTGACCTTCCCTGCGACATCTGTCGTCACGAGGCCAAACCCTTCCACAATGTAGTGCTCAAGTATTCGCCGGCCGACCACAACAGCATCCCTCCTCTCCAAGCGCCGCAACTTATCCACTTCTCTTGCGACCCTCGGAAAGGAATATCAACAATCAATTAGGCCGGCAAATCACTCCTTTCCAATTGGCTTCAATCAAGTTCCTTTCGATCCTTCTGTGAAAATAATCCGTTAACTAAACCAAGAAAAGTCCGGACTCATTAAGAACTACTTCATCCTTTGAGAACAGTCAATCTCCACCTACAATCAATTCATGTGCCCCTAAAATTCATCAACCCCACACCGTCATTATGGTTTGAATAAATTCAAGCCCAACCATCATCCACATCGAATGAAAACATTGCACCACTCAACAAGATGAAGACCCCCACGCCAAACCCAGGTAATCCTTTTACTTTAAAAAAAAAAGGAAGATTACCGTAACAAGAAAGACTTGCTGTACCCCCTGGACTAGCTGGTTCCTGCTTACCTGAGCGTAGCACTGTAGTGGGCCCCGGTTTCCCCTATTGTGTGGTCTGAGTAGCCCCTTCTCTGCTCCCTCTTTAAACCCCTGCTGATTTGTGTTATGGAAGTAAATGTTTATTTTCAATGGACGACGTTTCTCTGTTCCGATACCAAGCCCAAGAAACCCAACAACGGTTGTGCATGCAGTGATTGTTACTCAACCATGTGCAATATGCAATATGTCGATTGTTATAGGCCACATCCGTTTGTTTGACATTGTTGGTCGTTCGCCCTCTTTCATTATACACCCTCTTTCATTGTAGTGCATAATAATGATGAATTTGCCTACCCAACTATGTATCACCATAACCATTAAAAACTTATGGTCGGTCGGTCGGTTGGTTGGTTGGTTTGTTTATATATATGTCTTCTCCTCCGGAAGTAGGAAGGGTAGAAATGTGAGAAAGGTATCGAAAGACAGGAAATTACTCCGGATATCGTTTAGGCGTATTTTCGTAGTTCTAGGTAAAAGTTTTACCCTCGAAAAAACGGAAAAAAACCCTTTGGACCATTGTTGAAACGAATTTTTCGAAGTTGATTGTTAGTTTCGGAATATCACATATTCCTGCTGAGAGGATGGTCTTCAATTGTTGTCACGTAGGTGGTCCAGTATTGTTGTCGGTGGGATTATGGCCTGCAATCATTCAAGAATGAAGCATGTGCAGCTCACTCTTGGGACGACTGCTGGGAGTTGTATTTTGGGTATTTCAAATTCAAACTGCCAATTCGGCCGTAAATTTAAATGAAATTACGTAAAGGTACGAAAAGATTAAATGCTAAATGCAAATTAGGCCATCTTAAACAAACTTTATTGATAACAGAAAAGAGTGTTAGAAATATTTCTACGTTTGCATTTGTAAAACATCGACATTCGATCAGTATGGCATTAGCTGGTGCTCTACTCAATAGTCTAGCGTAATTGTGGTAAACACGTATATCGGGGTGTGATTTTGTGCTGCGTGTAGGCTGACTTCCGGATGTAGGAAGGCTAAAATGTGAGAAAGGAAAGGAATGAGAATATTTCCACGTTTGCATTTGTAAAACATTGACATTCGTTCAATAGTGTGCTATTAGCTGGTGCTCTACTCAGCAATAGTCCAGCCTAATTGTAGTAAACACGAATAGGTTCTAGGTACGATTTCGCCTTGCACGAAATATTTTATATTAGTCAAAAAATTGTAGGCGACATGTGGTTGCTGTTTCAAAGCATCACACGTAGCGGGTAAGGAGATGGGTTTTAAGTAAAAATTCTTAGATTTTGTGAAACAAGGAAACCCGTGTAAAGTCTGCAACATTTATTTGAATAAAAAAATAATCTATACCAAGAGCGGCACAAAGGAGTATGCACGATAAAATTACCAAGCATGTTTAGTTCAAACATGCAGCAACTCGCGTGCTACAGCGTTGAAACGGCCTTGCTGCGGGGATGGATAAGGCTTCTTCACGCCAAGGCCGACTGGGGAAGAAATCGCGTGTCTCGCCTCTTGGCTCATTGTCAGTTTAGGTGAAGGCCAGAAAGGGGATGGCTTCTTCAAGCCAAGGCCGACTGGGCTACAAATCGCGTGTCTCATCACCTGGCTCAAGGCCAGTTCATGCATGTGCCAGAAAGAAAATGCCTTTATCGAGGCAATGGTAAAATAAGATTGCGCGATGTTGAATTAAGTGGCCGGGATCCAGGAAACGAAACCCACATCCTCACTCCCAGACGACCTTGTGACAAGGGATTGCGTAGAAAGATAAGATACAACTTGGACACTTCTATTACGCTGCATTCAGTACGCAACGGGAATCAGGTTGGATGAGGATGGTTCATGATTGTTGCTCCGCGTAGCACGCGTAGTCCAGTACTGTTGTCAGTGGTATTATGGCTGACAATCTGACCAAGAGGCGCATGTATCTATTAGGTGGACAAACCGTTGGAGTATTTATGGTTACCACATCGTTTGTTTACGAATTGAAACTTTAAGAAAAACTTGTACCACATTATGATTATTTCTTAATTGTTTTAGATGCGGAATGTCTGTCAGCAGCGTGAAACTTTTAGCGTGAAAGCTCCTCGAGCGTATTCATCAAGCCAAGGCCGACTGGGGCAATGGCGAAACGAATACGGTTTCAGCAAGCGAAATAGCAGAATCGTCTGCTTGTTTGGGGCTCCATTCTACTGAATGGTTGACACCCGGGCCTAGTACAATTTTTACCAATTGATCATTTAATATTGATACTAATTGATATTAAATGACCGACTGGGGTAGAAATCGTGTGTCTTGCCTCCTGGCTCATTGGCAGTTTAGCCTCACGGCAGAAGGGGGATGGTTTCCTAACAGCGAATCCATTTTGTGTTTAGTGAATTTGTTTATAAATTGAAGCTTTGCGAAAAACGCGCACTGCACTCTGATCATTTGCTTGATCGTTTTAGATGTGGAATGTCTGTGAGCAGCATAAATAAGAGTTGCAGAATGAAAGCTCCTCGAGCCCAGCGAGACGACGTGGAATGGGCGAGCGAAGCGAGCGACTCCGCTAGTAACCATTAAAAACTTACGGTCGGTCGGTTTGTTTACATATATGTCTTCTCCTCCGGAACTAGGAAGGCTAGAAATGTGAGAAAGGTCTCAAAAGACTGGAAATTACTCCGGATATCGTTTAGGCGTATTTTCGTAATTCTAGGTAAAAGTTTTGACCACGAAAAAAACCCCTTTGGACCATTGTTGAAACGAATTTTTCGAAGTTGATTGTTAGTTTCGGAATATCACCTCTTGAGGCGCGTGGTCCAGTAGTGTTGTCAGTAGGATTACGGCTGGCAATGCTAACAGCCGTCATTCAAGAATGAGGCACGTGCAGCTCGCTGATGGGATGACTGTTGGAGTTGCATTTTGGATATATCAAATACAAACTACCCATTTAGCCAAAATTTAAATGAAATTACGAAAAGATTAAAGCTAAATTGATAACAGAAAAGGGTGTCAGAAATATTTCCACGTTTGCATTTGTAAAACATCGACATTCGATCAATAGTGTCCTATTAGCTGGCGCTCTACTCGGCAATAGTCCAGCCTCTCAGCAATAGTCCAGCCCAATTTTGGTAACCACGAACACTTTCTAGGTACGATTTCGCCTTACACGAAATCTTTAATATTAGTCAAAAATTATAGGCGACATGTGGTTGCTCTTTCAAAGCATCACACGTAGCGGGGAAGGAGATGGATTTTAAGTAAAAATTCTTAAAATTTGTGAAACAAGGAAACCAATGTAAAGTCTGCAAAATTTATTTGAATAACAAAATAATATATGCCAGGAGCAGCACAAACGAGTATGCATGATAAAATTACCAAGCATGTTTAGTTGAAGCACGCAGCAACTCGCCTGCTACAGCGTTGAAACGGCCTTGCAGCGCGGATGGATAAGGCTTCTTCAAGCCAACGCCGACTAGGGGAGAAATCGCATGTCACGCCTCCTGGCTCATTGGCAGTTTAGGCGCACGGCAGAAGGGGGTTGGTTTAGTACATTTGTTTATGAACTCAAGCCTTACGATAAACGTGCACTGCACTCTGCTCATTTGCTTGATCGTTTTAGATGTAGACTGTCTGCCAGCAGCATAAGAGTTGCAGCATGAAAGCTCGTCGAGTGCAGCGAGACGACGCGGAATGAGCGAGCGAAGCGAGCGACTCCGCTAGTATAAATTAACCCTGGATATCATGAAATTCCCTGTATTCACTAACAAAATTCATGCACCTACATTTCACTCAGCCGCTTCCGAACGTACCCCAGGGCAGAGGTCGAAGGTGCCCGCCACCATAATTGACGAGGTCGCCCTGTCAGTGCAAAAAATTGACAGGTATTGCACTTTTCACAGCATAAAGAAAGAACGTTTTGCCGCCCCCCCCCCCCCAGCCAGGCGGGCTAAAAATGTTTTTTTTTGGCTGAAAAAGTGCAATACCAAAGGGCCCATCCTGCCTCCCCTCTTGAGTCACCTTTGGACAATCTTGAGACAAAGAGATGGTATTTTCACCACCATCATCTCTTAAATAGGGAGAAGCGCGCAATCGTGGTTGGGTACGGAGGCGGCCATAGATCTTTGAAATCTCAAGGTAAGGAAGCATCGTTGGGACAACAATGCAAAAAATTGACAGGTATTGCACTTTTTCAGCAAAAGAAACCATTTTTAGCCGGTCTGGCTGGAGGCTGGCAAAATGTTCTTTTTGCCCTTCGGTCGTATACGAGGCTCCAGCCTGCTTGCGACCTCCTTGTCATATTGACTGACCACATCACGTTTAGGAAGGCACATCCTGTGGACTGCGTCCTGCGCTACCGACCCTTCCTCTACAGGGTTCGTTTTTCCGAACCTAAACACCCCGCCTTTTTCTCCAGCTTCCGGATGGCTGTCTCCAGAACCTTCTGGTAAGCCTCTCAGTCCTTGGCATTCTCCGCCGTCAGCAGTGTCCTCTTCTACTGCTACCATTTGAGCCGCCGTTACCTGCGCCTTCAGGAATGACTTGTTATTTGCGTATTTCCCAGACCGTTTCGCCCAGACGATACGGTCGCCTTTCCTGCTTACCTACTCCTCAATCGCTGCTCCGAAAACCATTCTTTCTTCTCTGTAGCGACCGATCTTGACGACTATGTCTGCCGCCTCTTTGACAATATTGTCCTCGCCTTTCGGACTTCTTGTCGCTTGGCACGGTCGATTCCAGTTCTATAACCCTTGTCTTTATGATGGACCACGTCCGTCCTGGACCCCTAACACGTTTACCTTCCTCCGCTCGCAGTTCGTCTCCTGCTCTCCCTTCATCTGAAGCTATCAGATTGCCTTTGCATTTTCCTGTTTTTCCGGCATCCGCTCCTGCTGCTCCATTCAAGCCACCCTTGCCCTCCTCGATCCACAGCCCAGTGTCTCCTTGCCACCGCTACCTTGAAGGTAGCCTTCTGCATTGAAGTGGTCTCTTCTCCTGAACGGTCACCACTTGCCACAAGTTTACTTGCTTTACCCGATTTTCTATCTCTTCAGCCATGGTCGCCAAACATCTCCAGTAAGCCTGCCAAAGTTCTCGGCTTCTCGTCTTCACGGGTCATCGTTTCCCTCTTCTTCTGTCTCTTGGCAGCAACCGCCCAGCCACTGTCCCTTATGGTCTTCACCTATAGCTTCAACTTCCGCCATTTCTGCTTCATGTACGCTCTCCCTAACCCTGCCAGCTCCAGCTCCTCCAGATGACGCACTGTTGGACGCTTTTACACTGATTACCTAGTTGGTCCTTGGTTCACTACGACCGTGTTTTCTTGTAACCACAATTTTCGTCCTGTTATGTATATGTTTATAATAAACGCTAATTGTTCCTCGTGCAAACCCTTCTATAAATTTAAAAAATAAAACAAAAAGAAATAAATAATAAAGGTTACACAACATTAGAAAGCAATCTCTTCTTCAGAACAAAAACCGGATGCGAACCACGGGTTTGAACGGTTTTCTACGGCCACCTTCTCCAGGACAACAAACAGAATGTCTTTACGCCCAGGGTTCCTCATTCGTTCTCGCCCTCTCCCGTTATCGTGGCTTCATGTTAATCTGCGGGCCACTGTCCATATTTCCACTCTTCCATATTTTCAGTCGTTTCTCCACGGCTTCTTATCCACCCTTTGGCAACGGCCTCGGGTCAACATGGATAATTCCGACCCTCCTATTCTAGACTGCTCTCGATCTCCGAATCCACAGCGTTGTAGATGTCCTGGTTTTGCAACTCGTTTGGACCCACATTTGATATGTCAAAAACGTCGGACATGTAACTATCACACAAACAACTGCTCCATTTACAAGAAGATTCCATCAGACCTTTGGAAGAAGATCGAAGAAAACCATCGGCAGTTAAAAATTCGTTCTGTTCAGAAATCCGAAAAACGGGCTAGAGATTGTCACCTCTGCTGCCCAAAAAGCTTCTACCAACAAGAGCTCTTCCAGACTTACAAGTCAAAGGTAACGACAGCGACCGCCCGCAAAAACACCGTCCCTTCGTCATCACCCCCGCAACCGACATCATCTCCGTTGTCATCATCTCCGTTGTCGACCACCAAAGAGACAGCCTTCAGACTCCGGGCTTTCGCCACCGGTCGTCAGTTTATCTCCCCTACCAGGACTTTCACCTTCATGTACCTCATCTTCTCGGCGGAAGCGGACAGTGAGCCTTCCAATCAAGAATCGTTTCACTCCACTTATACCCATACGACCACCTCGGTGCCTACATGTGCTCCGCCAGTTCCCGCTACTGTACCTGTGTCTACAACCCTGAATGCTTCAAACTCTCCATCGTCCGTGCCTCCTACGTTACCTATTCAGCCTGCTGCACATCAACCTCGGTCTCTTGTATCTCCTCTTTTGGCTACGACCTTACGATCAACCATCCTTCATGGACTTGAACTATCACCGGACTACCTTTCACATTTGGACTTTAATATCATCTTCATCCTGGCGTTCGCCCAGTCTCTGTTTCTCGACTATATGAAACTTCAGACAGGGAACTCTTCTTTATCCAATGACATCGGCAATCTCCATTCGGCATAAGATACACTTACAATCGAAACAGCACGTTTGCAACAACAAGTCGCGAAAAAAAACCATGTTGATTTTGATAAATTCAAAACTACGCAGTCTGTCACCTTTGCCCGCCAGTCCGCCCTGGCGTCTGCAACATTGTGTGATCTCTAAAACTCAAAGAGCTCCCTACGGTCGTTCACCTCCAGCGTCGCACAACGGTCACTCTCATTCTCAACGCGAACACGTCGGGCTACTCCAACGACTGCTTCGTCCCTTCATCAGCCTTCGACCTCTCACGAATCACCTATTACGGCATGATGCGATGACCGTGGCTGACTCTCCCGGTCATGGGGATCAGTGGCTGCTAACCCCCCATTTCAAGACCTTTGCTCCTATTCCGTATGGCAATACGACGACGCCTCCCGTTTTGTGCCTGGCTTTCCAGAAATCTCACATGTCTCTAACCATGCCTTGGGTTTCCGTGCACGTCAATAGTAACTACCACTTCATGTAACCAACGTCCTCTCCATTTAGCACTGAGGAGCCGGTTCTACGTTTTCTAACAACCATAATTCATTATGGTCGCATTTTGGCACTTTCGTCTTTCTTCACACTACTTACGCTCCTTAAGCACCTAGATACATTTCCAACACGCTGATTGGTCAAATATTATAATTGTCTTTTCGAACAACAATTGCGACAATAACAAAGACTGCTAAAACACCACACTCGTCAGTGCCACACCGACACCGCCAACCGTACCTATTCTCAAACTTTCAAAACACTTTTCCGACACTTCGTCGACGTGTCGTTTTTTTCCTGGAATCTCTTCAAATACACCGATCAGAGGGACCCGGCTCCTCAGTTCCATCCTTCCGCAACCTATCAGACTTCCCTTTCGGCCTCCTTTCGTTTCCGCATTGCCGTACTCTCTCTGAGATGAATATACATATAAAAAAAAAGGAAGATGACGATAATGGAAAAATAAGATATACAACAAACCCTCTAGCCTAAACAGACTATCGGGACTTGTGCAACCTGTTCTTACCGGGTCCTACGATCGCCACACTGTGTTCGCTAATTCGCCTTCTGCACTGGTTCGTTCTTGCGAACCGCGCTATCTACACCACTTTTCATGCTTTCACTTATCTCTCTACCATGCTACAAAACCGGAGGATTTTTTTTCTGTGCCGTATGCTGCTTTCATCTTCACCCGACACATGCCCAACGACCGCCGGACCGCCTTACCAGCCCCTTCAAACCGAAGATATGTCTAGCATATCACAGCATCAGGACCACTTGTAGGTAACTCAGCCTGTTGTTTAATATAGTTGTTTTGTCCTTCGCCCCTGAACCTTTAAGCGTCCCATGACTGCTGAAGCCTTCGTTTTCCTGGTCCCTGCGCTATCTCTTCATTGTCAATAAGGCTTCGCCATCTCCAACCATAAAATAAAATGATAGACAAAAGAAAGAGACAAACAGTGCAGGCCCTTTGAGTAAAACCAGGGCGTTAGAGACGCCCTTGTCTATTTTTTACGCACGGTCCTCACCTTAGGAGTTAGGGGATTCCCCATATCTTCTCCATGGCCGGATTAAACCTCTTGGAGGCCTGGTGCTTAAGATTTATTGTGGCCCTATCTCCCTAAGTCCAACAAAAAATATGAGTTTTTTTTTTAACAATAATTTTTTTTGGGAAAAACAGTAATAGTAAACATTTTTAAAATTTAAAATAGTACCTTATTTTATTTATCCCGTGACTGAGGGGCACCCTTGAGGCCCTTTTCGGCGTGTGGCCCGGTGCTTCAGCACCCAAAGCACCCCCCTTAATCCGGCCCTGGTCTTCTCTCCGTCTTGAGGCATGAGCTCCAAATTCGACTATCCGTTTCCACGCGGTCGCTTCACATTCCACTGATTCCACAGAGTCCACTGATTATGGGGCTGCCAGCTCGTAGCTAGGGGAACCTGTTCCTATGGTCCCATCATCATAGTTGACTAGGTCAGCTGCAATGCTATAAATTGCAGGTCTTCGGCTTAAAGAAACATCAAAAATACCAGAGGCACCTGGTCAATTTTGGTTTCTATTGCCTAAACGAAAATTTACATTACCTGTACCCACTTTGCATTGAGTAATGCATCGAGAGGTGCGAAAGCTGAAGCCAGTTTCATGGCTGGCGCTTTTATAGGAGGCCTGTTTCGCGCATACGCAGTAAGACAAGCTACCGTGCTAGGCAGGGAAGGCAATTTACTTCTTTAGGGGAAGCCAGCCTTGGAAAGGGCGGAAGTTCGGAAGTTACCGCCGAGTATGCCAAGTAGGCAGTGGAAGTTGCTTGCCGGCTAGCCCTCAACCACTTTCTCCTCATCCTCATATTGGCTCGTTGCTATTTTAATCACTGGCGGCTTAGCCAAGGAAGAGTCCATCTGCGGCCACCGATTGGCATGGATTCGGTCTCTTTGAAAGTACGGTAGCGCCACATCTTTGAGGTGTCTGCATTACCCAAGGTGAAGAAAAATTGACCCTTGCTAATGTCTGGGGGGGGGGGGGGACCCAAACCCCCCCCCCCCCAAATACCCAAAACTGAAGGAGCCCTTGGGATTGTGGTAGGTTCAATGGCAGTTTCTGTAACCGATCCGCATCATTAGTGAAAGAAAATGCCGGTGGGCTCCCTTCCTTAGGAGCCAGAAGTCTCACCTTAGGGCAGAAGAGATTTGGTAGCAAATTGTACACCACCTCCACCACCCACTTCCACTCAATGACCTCCTTCTTCGGTGTTGCCGATGTAACGGACTTATTCTCTAACACATGCTCGACTTCTCCACCACAACTTCCTGGAGATCAACGCTACGTCCCTCGTCCACTCCCATCACGAGGGGTGGGACCTGGGGTGGTGGGGGAGATGTGACCAGCTTTGAAAATGTTGTTGACCATGTAAACCGTCTGTCTGCGCCGCATTCCATTGTCCGTAATATGACTAGCCCACTGTCCCATCATAGAGCCCCATCATTGTCCCCAAGACGGTTGTGTAATCCAGTCCACGTTGTCCTGAGGGCCCGCACCGCTCCACTGCGACTGGTATAGTAGTCTCCAACTGGTCGACTGCACCACGACCCCTGCGATTATCCGTGAATCCCACACTCAGGCTCGGTGGTTCCTCCCAGTGGACCCTAGCCGACTGCCATCGATTGGTTCCCTGGCCACGGCAACCGATCAATGTCTGCCAACTGATTGACTGCCCCTTGGGGATGACCCGAGCTCGTGAGTGACACTCTTATGTCTCCTAAGAAGCGACTATCAACATCAAAAGTTGGTCGCTTACCTAACCTGCAAGCTGTTTTGGTCGGCGAGACTGGTGGCATGTGTGAGGAAACGTCTTCACCACCCGCGATCATCACCAACCGTTCTTGTTACAGTGTGTAACTTTGTAGCTCGACGCACCGCCTGAATTTGTCTGCCGGTATGAATATCGAGAGCCTGCTTAGACTGAAAGTGTCCTATATGCTCTGCGGCCACTTTGACATAATCGTCGCTGCACAAAGGAAAACTCCACACCCCCGTGGAAGGACACCGATTCTGTGCACAACTGATCCAAACCTGCCATTGCTCTTTGCGTACCATGTTTCGTCGATCAGATCTGGGCCTTGTTGCTTCACTGTCCGCACAATATTCGGCACATTGATACGCTGCAAAATCACAGATTCTGCATCGCGTGCAGAGTGGATGTGGGTCGCTTTAGTGTTCAAACGGTGTGCACACTTCACTCCTTGCTTCCCAAACACAGTTTGGTAGAGGCCAACTCGCCATCACGGTTGAGAAACCAAAATGATGACACTATCTCCCGTTGAGTCCCAAACAAACTCTGAGAAAGAGGGGGAATAGGGTCATGCACACTGGGGAACGCATTACAAGGGCTTGGAGTAACAAAATTTAATTAAAGGGACACCCAGCCTTCCATATAACATTCCGCCTGCCTTATAACAGTTCGCACTGCTCGCCTTCAGCGCATGAACACCAAGGTCATCTGAGATAGTAGCTGCGTTAACGTAGCTACTGTCTCATTTGGCATTGTGCCTAATAGACGAACCAGCATGAACGCATAATCGTGTCTTCACAAACCGGAATGATTCTCGTTGTATTTAACATTACAATTTATAATTTTCTAGGCTAGTGTCTTATAATTTTGCTTCGGCGATCTATTGGAATAATTAATTTTAATTTTTACCGCTTTTAGATTTTTGATCTCATGGTAATTATTGGCAAATTAGTACATGCACACACAGATGAAACGTTATGGTTATTGTAAGCGCGCAAAGCATCATATACTTAACAGGTTGTTCGTAAATAAAGTTCCATTATATTCAACATAAAATCTCGTAGATGCCACATTTAAAAAAAGCTTTTTAGCTAGGGAAAGACTAACGGTAAGTAAATATACCTTTGGGGCCGTATTTGATGTGGAGAATCGAGAAAATGGTGATGGGAGGTGATATCCCTTTAAAGGCCGAGACGGAAAACATTTCCAGACGAAAAGCATAGCATTAAAACCTGTTTTTTTTATACGCCAATGAAAATATACATTACCTTATTAGCAAATCCTTTCTGATTGATGCTCAAATCCCAAGCGAAAAGTTGGCTTTCCTGCCATGCTAGCAGCTCCCTTAATTGCACATGCGCTGGCACAGGCCTCTGTATAATGCGCTCGAGACGGAGCTTACCTCATTTTTCTTCCTGGGGCACTACGTCGTGTGACCGTTCTTCTGGCTCTCCCGTCTGCTCCAGTGATCGGTTCCCTTTAAATGTTTCTCATCGGTTCCCGGGCACAACCATGGCCACCTTGGATCCGTCTGCTCCTTTTGGCAATGGTTCCCCTGTGGGTCGGGTCGCTGCCATCTCCGAAGGTTCACCTGCATTGGAAACCCTTGCCCTTCGGTCTCCACAGCTTCGTTGTCCCTTCGTGCGCCTGGTTACCTCGGTGCCACTTCGGCAACCGGCAGTCACCTGTAGCTCCGGCTTCACTAAAGTCGCCCGCCCTACTTGTATTTCATAGGCAGCACCACCAGGGTGCTTTGGACATTCGTCTTATTCCAAGCCTCTTCGGACCACACTGGTTCCCTGTACCTCTACTGGTGCGTTTATCAAGTTTCCTAGCCTTCTTCGCGGTCTCCTCGGTGTATCATCCCGCTTCTCCATTCAGTAGCCGCCTCGTCCCCGGTTACCAACTGCATCACGGGCTTCATTGGCTCCTTCCTCCTTTTTGGATCTACTTTCCAGTTCCATTCCGCCATCACCAGGAGGACTGTTACTGGTGCCTTTTCCTCAGTTCCATTTCCTCAGTTCCATTTCCAGTCCGCTGGCCCGTCCACAATTCGGCCAACCAACTGTGATCCAAGATCTTCACCAATAGACTGTTTCTTCCCGGTGCTTAAAAGTCTCCGGCGGGTGATGCTTCCCCTTGTTCCCTCTGCTCCCAGTTCGCTCTGGCCACTTCGGATTGTCCCCTAAAACTCTTGCCGGGTCCAGGTCCTTATGTTGCAAGACCCTTATGACCAGGGTCTCCAGACTGTCTCTGTCTCACCCCACGGTCCTCAGTCTGCATCCTCTCCTCCGTGAAACCTTTGCGGTTCCTGGGATTTCCCAACTTCCTTCAACAGCCGCGGTTTCTCCTCCTTCGCCTCTGCAATGAAAAAGTTCAACGTCGGTAACCGGTTCCCTGCTTCGTCCATTTTCATCATGCACTGACGATCTCACTCCTCCTGCATCGGTTCCTTCTCCGGTTTCCCCTCCATAACTGGACTCTACACCTTGTCATTGCTGCGTTGTTCTCTTTTTGTACATCGGAATAACCATGGATCGTGGTTACCCTACTATCAATCACGCCATCATTTAGACTTGTCCTTGCTTTATTGTTAAATAAAAAATAATAATAATAAAAACAGTTGGAGAAAATAACATGCGATAAGGATACTACAGGCCACAAGGACTGTAGGCCGCAATATTACAGCAAGAGGCAACTGAGACAGGGAACGGCCACCGGTGACGACTATGGCTCTGCCCTATTCAAGCACAAAGCATGGTTTTCACGCAGGCCACTCAAATTACATGGTAGCTAGTTATCTGGCACCTACACGTTTTCTTTACAGAACCCTCTACTCATCAACGCAACTCCATTGGTCGTCGGACGGTTTCTCCTTTCCAGAAGATTACCGTATTTTCGTTCTTTAAAAAAAAAACAACACACAACCACGATCGACGCGTGGACATTCTCTGCATAACACACGCCGGCAACTCGTTCGCTCGTGTCCACCCATACTGTTACTCCGACCCATTTTTCTTCTTCCCCATAACCAGCAGATAACGCTTCCCTCTGCTTGGCTATTCATCTGCTGTTTCCCACCCTTGTTCAACCACGAGCTGCCGGTATCCGGGCATCCAGTTGTTCACTCAATCTTCCCTCGGTTCCCTCCTGCCCCCTGCTCCCTCTTCAAACATGCGTCCCACACTATGTCTCTCCCGATTAATTCCCCACGGGAAGGACGGAAAAAAAGGAGGGGGGGGGGGGGGGGCGGGATATTGGAGAAAGAAGGGAAATGGAAACCGGGAATGAGGGTATTACTCTACCATATCATCAAGCCCCTCTTTTGGAAATATCTTCCTTCCCCACAACACCGTGGTTTTGCGATGACGGCATCCATCTTGTCGACATTCTCCCCAGTTACCTGCATCCGGGCCTTCGTATCCACGGGACTCCCCGAGTTTTCCAGACAGCGCACATCAC
>JAHWFP010187814.1:112364-125907 GCA_023313725.1 Lithobius niger | reverse complement strand
CACTCCGATGAAACGTAAGTGCATAAAGGTGGCTTACTGAACTACGTTATTT
Organism: Lithobius niger; assembly: GCA_023313725.1. Lineage (NCBI taxonomy): Eukaryota > Metazoa > Arthropoda > Chilopoda > Lithobiomorpha > Lithobiidae > Lithobius > Lithobius niger. The sequence goes on along the minus strand of JAHWFP010187814.1, from coordinate 125,855 downwards.
CTAGTGTATGATTTTCGCTGTTGGCTAATTTCCAATTTTCCTTAATATTATTGCCAGCGATTTAAATCTATTTATGCCATCGATACCACACGTAGATACTTTGTACATTTTAATCAACAAACCTTTAGCAATCGTCAGTATCTAAATCAAACAGTACAGGCGGGGACGTGCACTTAGCGGAGGGGGGGGGGGGCTCTAGCAAAGTCCCCCTTTTTCTGAAAAAGTGCCCTCTTTCTGAGAAAAAGTGCCCATTTTCGGTGGAGCAGCCATGTAACTGAGTCTAAAAAAGATGGGAAAAAAGGAGAATAACGGCTAAAAAACTGGTGAAAAGAAGGGCTGAAAGGGTTGAAATCCCAAAAAGGGGGCAAAAAGAGGTTAAACAATAAACGAAAAAGTATTTACAAACAAAAACGCCAAGTGTGCCGTAAAAAAAAGGTTATATGATTGAAGTTACATTTTACTTGTTAAAATGTACACGGGTAAAAATTGATAATTTTTAATTGAAATAATCAAATGTACAATTGAGAAAATTGCATCTGTTTAAGTGCTGTTTGTTCTGCTTTACTTTTTGCATATATGATTGGTAAAGCACAACAGCACTTAAACAAATGCAATTTTCTCAATTGTACATTTGATTATTTCAATTAAATATTATCAATTTTTATCCGTGCACATTTTAACAAGTAAAGTGTAACTTCAATCATATAACCCTTTTTTTTTACGGCACACTTGACCTTTTTGTTTCTAATCCGTGTACCTTTTTTACGGCTATGGCGTCGCGCTACAAAGGTTTATGCATGCAGTCGATTGTTGCAGCCCATTTTGAAACAATTCATCTCAGCTCTGAAATCTTGAATTTGCGAAATAAATATTCTTTCATTTCTAGCTGCCAGAAGGCCTCGAAATTAACAACGTTACTTAGTTTGGTTTAAAACTATATCCGTTTAGCTGAAACACGGATTCTCAAAGGGTTAAAAGGGTTTTAGCGAGCGTTAACCGCACCCGGTCATCTGCCCGACGAAGCCCTAAGGCCCTATGTCTGCAGCACCGGATTCTCAAAGGGTTCAAAGGGTTTAACGAGCGTTAACCACTCCTGGTCATCTGCCTGAAGCCCTAAGGCCCTATTCCGGATTCTCACCTTACCCTTCAACAATCAACCTTGTAACAAAGACATAACACATACACGTAGAATGAAACTGGCGTTTGCTGAGTGGCAAAGTTCCCTAATTATAACAATGCAAACAATGGTTAAAACAATGTAACTCCGGAATGGCTCGACCAATTAAAAAAGTGGTTTCTGTGAGGATGAAGCCCAATGAAATTTCTGGCTTGGATCATGTTTCAGATTTTAGGTAGATGCAGTAGTTTTTTCTGAAACCGTGTCACACAAGAACAAGAACAAGAAGTGAAAACTTTTCAAATTTACGTGTGCATGGCTCCCTACGTTTACTCTTGCACGGAAATTTACAAAACTTGGTATAAATATACCTTTCATACCTATCTACTATCTGGCCAAATTTGGTGGAAATATATGGAATAGGAACGGAGAAATTAATAGCTTTACTTTTGCTGGAAAGAGGATGACTTCAATCATATATATATGATGAGATCCCCAGAAAAAAGTTTGCCCTTGCCCTCTCGGAGGCCTGAATGCGGGAATTATAAAACAAAATCAACTCGTTTCGTGGTTAACTGAACCGAAATAAAAATAGCAAAGGAACACAAATAAAGATTCCTGTAACGAGTTTGCCTTTAAAAAAAAAACAGGTCTTTTCCCTAATCAATTTGCTGTAATTCCGGCATGAGCTTTCCTGTAATAAGAAAGTCGTGATGTCTTGGTGTCATGAGTCCTCAATTCCCACCCCAAATCCGGTCCAGTTCGTTCCACCTCGCCCGCCATTGACCCACATTCATAGTGGATGCCGGAAACGCAGTTGACACGTGACGAAACGAGCAACGTCGGTAAGATGATGTCGACCAGTAACTCACCGTGAATCATAATAATTGGCGAAGATAATCCGGAATTCCACGAAAACCATCAAGTGGAATTGGTAATTTTTAAATGCAACAGTTAGAAGAAGAAAATAATAATAATAAAAAAATTTGAAAAACGTGCAAAAATTACCTACAAACAAGTGCAATAACCAGAGCCGGATCAAAAGAGGAAGTCTAAACTGAAAGCAGCAGTGAAACCGAAGCCGGATGTCAGTAAAACAAGATGGTGGCTGCAAGTGCTCCGAATCGGTAGTGATCAGGGATATACATACGGTTTTTTTGTTTTTTTAATTAATTTCTTTTGAGCCTTAAGTCAGTCGAAGCAATTTAATGCTTGTATGGCTGAACCGGCCATAAATTTTTGAACTTTACCAGACTTTCGGATAAGAAGAAATATCTGTTAAAGGAAGGTGCCAACCCGGGAATTCGATCCGGGAAACCTCTGATCATCGTAGGGGCCGAAAGATTGTCCAGAATTGGTCAGGATAGTTCCCATAGCCGCTGAAGGAGCATGGTAGCCTCCCACGCTACCCTGGCCGGCAGTCCTGGCGGTGACTTTGCCAAGATCCCCTTTCTAGGGGTTCGACCAGATCCGCAACCAGGCTGAGGTCCCTCACAACTCAGCCACGACGACCACAAGACGTCGGGTGATGTACTTGGGCGATTCTATACATACGGTGATTCTTTCTACTTTCTCACCAACAAAATTTTGAGTCTGCAGCCCATTATAGGAGGTAGGTATTATACTTGGGCGAGCCAAGGACCGATGGACGCTACCGCACAGCACTCCAGGCAGTAATAAGGGCCCCGAAGCAAAGGAGGAGGGGTGTCCTCAGGTCTGCTCAGATCAGCAAAACCAAAGTCGTCTTTAAGCCGAATGCAATTATAATGCCCACAAAGAACAATATTTTCAAGTTTCATCTGGCTTTTACGTGTGCAGTTAGTTTTTCAATAAAAGTAAATATTAGTAAATATTTCCCACTGTATTTAAATAAGTATTAATTTTTGCCATGGTGACATTGTACTTTAAAAAAATGAAGGGAACACGATGGATTTTTAATACGAGTATTGTTGCCTTCGAGTCGAGACGAGACGATAATACAAAATTTCGTCTCGTCCCGACTTTCAATTTCAAATTATCGTGACTAATCGTCTTATCTTGGTCTCGACGAGTAAAAAATCTCGTCTCAACTCATTGCTGCTCGACTCTCCTTAAAATTATTTATCGTGGTATTTGAAAAGCATACTAGTCAAGTGAGGGCAAAGAGTACATTAATGATTTCTGCCCAGTACTCAGCAATAATAATTGCTCTGCCGACTAGAATACTGCAGTCACATCAAAATTGGGTTCAAAAGGCCCTGGTCGGTGTTAATACCTACATTTTAAGCATTTTAAATTGAAAATCGGTTCATTGGTTCAGTCTCTAGGTTCAGTCACTGCGCTTCAGTTGAAAATGGTCATAATAATATAAAGTATGGAATGAATGACAAGTAAGTTAAGAGTGGTGACACATTTTACTACAAATTCTTGATTATACAAACGAAAGTGGGTCATATTTTTAGTTAAATCACCTGCTTTTACGTAAATAACAAAAATAAGAGTAGTTAGCATGCCGGTGAGTCTTCATCTAAACACCAAGGGTTCAGCTATTCTTCTACAGCCACCGGAAATAAATTAGGGCGTGAGAAGAGGTTTAAAAAAATATCTTTCCCTATATACTGTTCGTTTTTTCTCTTTCATTTTTGTGGAGCCCTTAGAAATGACTAAAACATGTTGTTTGCAGCCTGAAAAGGCCTAATTTACCTAAAAATCCATCGGTTTCCGGGACCCCACTGGGGAGCTTACAGACCTAGTGTGTGGGGACGAGTCGGCAAAATGTACCTTTCTTGGCCCCCCCCCCCCATCCTAATCAAATCAGCTTGATACCCCCCTGGCTGTAATAAAGTACACAAATATTTAATTTATACCTGATAAAGTATAGCATAAACCACATAGGACGTGTTCTCGGTCATGGACGACAACGACAAGACGGAAATGGACGGATGTACGTGATTTCATGCGTTACGCAGTGTCCCTGAAGGCTCTAATAAACTCAAAGGAATTATGCCCAATAGGGTTTTCAATATTTTACCGAATTCTCGTAAGTTTTTTCGATATTTTAAAGAATTATCTGAATTCTCGGCCCCCAATTTAAATTCTATTACCCCCCCCCCCCCAACAAAATTGTCTGGCGCACCTCTAGAGGCAAGTCACTTTAAACTTCTAAACACTTTATTTAATTGATTAATTCTACGCTTAATTAATTAGCATTAATTTGATGCTTAAAATGGCTTGCCTACAATGGGGCACCCAAGAATTTTGTTTCGTGAGGGGGGGGGATAGGGGGCAATACATTATCGAATTAGTATGACCGTACGAATCTCGTTTCGCCAAATAATTTTTTTTTTTTTAATTACGTGCCTCGCTTGCTGCGGCTAAACGTATAACATCAGACCGCAGCTAATGACAAATTTCTTCCTGTTAGGGATGCATCTTTAACTTTTCCAATGTTAAATTTTTAAAGTGTATTTTGATTCGGCGAAGCGGGATTCCGCAAAACGTGAATTTCCCTTTCTCCGACTTTAATAAGGGCTTAATTTTCGGCGAAACGTGTATACACCGTGTAGAGAAGGGAAGGGGGTGCTTTAAATCCCTCCGAGCCCTGTAAAGTAACTTATTTTCAGCAATTTTAGTGCCTTTGAAACATTTAAAAAGCTAATTTTTTGATTTTTTGTCAGTTGCAAATCAATGCCTTAGTTGTCTACTTAACCAAATTTTCCTTTCAATTTTGGATCATGTCGAATGGCATGCTGGTTCCTCTGCGCCACCACGACGCTGTTCACGATACGTGTATTTTTTCCCCGTCAAAATAGCCACACACTTTCTTTCCCTGCAGTCTTTTGGATGCTACAACGGGAGCATCTTGTCTTCGTCACTGTAACTTCATTTCTCACCATATTTTTTTTAATGTTTTGAACTCTTGGCTTTTACAATGCTAGTGTTACACTGAATATTCGGTAATTATTCGTTATTCGGCCTCTTTAGCCAAAAATTCAATTATTTTGTTTTTGGTCAAATATTGAATTGGCTGAATAACGGTATTCGGTGTTTGGCCGAATATTAATTTGGCCGATTATTGGTATTCGGTATTCGGTCGAATAGTGTTACAATTTGTTGGTATTCGGCCAAATAACTTTTTAACATAAACTAGGGCAGCCCCACCCCTCGTACATGGCCGGTTTTATAGAGCATTGTTGTGATATCTCGTTTGCATGAAAATACGATGTCACTACAACTACCAATCATTGTTGAAGGTTCTTACAAATTAAACACCATGAACCATTACCCGTTGCCAGTCGCCCAAGCTCCGGGATTCCCACTGCGGACTTTAATAGAACTATGACAGCCACCCCCCCCCCCAGCGTATAGCCGGTTTTTTTTTTTTAGCATTGTTGTGATTTCCCGTTTGCATGAAAATACTGAATTTTCCGTCAACAGTCGCCCAGGCTTTCATTACATTGTTGCCAGATTACGCAGATTCCCACTCGTAATTCTATTGAAGTCGTAGTGGGAAGCAAGATAATTCTTTCGCATTGTTGAGCATTGTTGAGCATTGTTGTGATTTCACAATTGCATTAAAATGCTGTGATTTCCCATTAGCAGTCGCCCAGGGTTTCAGGATTAAGAGACAAAGAGGCCTAGATCCCGTTTGCATGAAACTGTTGTGACGTCACCAGTACTGTGTCTCTTTGTTGAAAACACAGTTCGAACCATTACTTATACAGACAATTCCGTCATTCATTCATTATACAGGCATTGCGTTTAACAGCGATATAAACAAACAAAAGAAAAAAGATTATCGATATTCCCACTGCGGACCCACGAACAGTAGAAATAAGAATTAAGAGTGGAAATCTCGGTAATCTGGCGACACACAAACAAACATATATTATTATATTAGTTATATAGATTAAGATTATCGAGATTTCCACTGCGGACTTCAATAGAACTAGGACAGCCTCCCCTTATATGGCCTGTTTAATAAAGCATTGTTGTGATTTGCCATTCAAGTCCTAGCCATGGAGTCAGCCGGTCTGTTTGTTTGTATTAGTCTGTAAGTAGTTTTTAGTTTATTTGTAAGTTTGTGAGCGAATGGCTTGGAGGCCTTATCGGCTCAATAAAATATCAATCAATCAAGTCCTAGATCCCGTTTGCAATGAAAATATTGCCACTGGTAAAAAATATGACGTCATCCGTACTGTGTCTCTTTGTTGAAAACACAGTTTGAATCATTACTTATACAGAACAGACAATTCCGTTTGGCAGATTTCCGTCCGGACGCACAAACAAAAGAAATAAGAATTTGGAGTGGGAATCTCGGTGATCTGGCGACACACACCAACAAACAAACAAACAAATATTACGTTAGTAAGGGTCGACCTAGGATCTCGTAAGTCAATTTTGTAAATTCAACTTTGTAAATATCATCCCAGCCTATTCAGACAGAATGGGTGTACACGCTTACGCTTGTAGCAGGTTGTCTTGCTTAAAATCGCTGCCATGTTACCAAACCGAAAAAAATTTCAACCTAAAGCAAAGTAGGAAACCCACACCCCCACTATCATTGGATCATCACATGGGTCTTTATAGGACGATCTCGGAAAGCTGTTCCTCAAAAACCGGGTAGTAAGGTTCTAATGTTTAGCAGCGTCTTACTGGCCAAATTTGACACCTAGACCCTTACAGTCATAGCTTGTCCGTGTTCCTTACAGGTTTTGACTTTTAGACCCTTACTTTTAACTTTTAACGATACGTTTTTGTTTATTATGTATAGATTAAGATTATTTAGATTCCTACTGCGGACACACAAACAAATAAACAAAAAACACTACGATCTTAGTTATATAGATTTACGCAATTTTGTTAACGTAAGAGTTTAGCTATAGCATTTCGTCTTTGGTTTTTAAGGAATTTGTCTTCGAACATTCCTAAAAGAAGAAAAAAATATGGGCGATTGCCTTTTCTGTAGGATTAATAAGAAACTAGATTTTATAAGGGATGAAAAACTTTTCACAACACGAAAATGTCTGTTGTACAACTTTACCTCATGTTTGCCATGTTTTATTATCACAAACTGGTCAACTAATGTGTCTACCCTTAAACGGTATGGTCATACATTTTAATCAATATCGTATGTTTAAATTACTGGTATTCGGCAGAGCATTCGATCAAGTATTTGGCCGAATAATCCGGTATACGGCGTATTCGGCCGTTATTCGGCACAGGGTGGGTCGAATAATTCGGTATTCGGCCGAATGCGTCAATTGTTCGATGCCGAAAGTTCGGTATTCGGCAGTCTAAGTATTCGGTTGTATATTTGGTATTCGTTTATTCAGCGAGTTAAGTACCGTATGCGATTGTACATTTGGTATTCAGTGTTCGGCAAATTTTATATTCGGTGCATCACTATACAATGCTATAACCATAAAGAACGATGATAACGGCACACGGCCCCAACGGTGGAGGGGGGGGGGGGGGCACCGAACTGTTGTGAGATAGCCAACAACGACAAGATTTTCCATTGTGGCATTTAAAAAGGCATAAAACTCAGTGTTAAGCCTTACATAAGTATAGCGCCTTGATTTGCAGCCGGCTACGTCGAACCGGCTAAGTTCGTGCAATATGCTATTAAAAGCTAAACAAGCGTAGTTCCGTTTGACTGCACTTCTGTGTCCCGTTGCCCACTCGAACTGAACTCGGAACATTAAAATTATGATTGCGGCCTTCTATAAAGACGCATTTGATTTTCTCTATGATTTCCTGAGCACCATTTTTAGTTGGAGGCAGCAGCGTTGGAAGTTAAGTAGATTAAAAACAAAGACGCAGTCAACGATTCCCTACTGCCCTCCTCCCACCCCACCCCGCCTTCTTGAGTCAACAGTCAAGTGCCACTTTAGCTGAGTTTTTAAGCTTAATATAAGATGTAGGGCAATGTAGGGGGAAGGGGGTGCTTTAAATCCCTCGGAACCCTATATAAAAAAACTAATTTTTAGCAATTTTTGGTGCCTTTGAAACGCTCAAAATGTCAATTTTCTGATTTTTTTTTCATTTGCAATTAAATGCTTTCTACGTTGACCAAATTTTCCTTCAACTTTAAGGTAATGTTGAATGCTGTTACCTCGGCTCTACCACGATAATATTCGCGACAGGTGTGTTTTTTTTTCCACTTTGTTTCACGCATTCCTTGGATGGTACAATAGGAACAGCATTGGTCTTAACTGCATCTTCGTTGAGAGCTGCTTTATGAACATAAAAACCAATTTTTTTGATTTGTATTGTTTTATTGCTTTTCCGTTCCAGGATGATTTGGGTGTAAGGGGTCCTGTACAGAGTGATCAAAAAAAAAACTTAGTAGAACAAAGTAGAAAAAAATAACCATCAAGCATACGGAAAACGCACCCACATGCGATGTGACGCCATCACCCAACCCCACTGGACTTCACCCCATGGGGCCTCCCGACCCCACCCCACGGGCCGACCATGTGGGCCATCACATTACCTCACCCCGTGTCACGACCACGAGAAGTTCTACTAAAAAGTATGTAAGTACTACCGGAATTTGGTGACCACACAGGGCGACCTCCCTCCACCCACTGATCCACCACACACGGGACCCCCCCTCGAACGCTCCCCCTCGGACCTGACCCCACGGGACCTCCCCTGGGCTTCATCCATCCTGAAGTGTAAATTCTACCAAAAAGCATACATTCTATGTATATCTGGTAACCCAATGGGACTTCTCACCCCACACAACCTCACCCCACGATCATCCCCCGTGGGTTTCTCCCCATCGGGAAGTGTAAATTCGACCAACACAGCATGCAAATACTACGTAAATTTGGCGACCCCACCGAATTGCCCCCCCCCCCCCCCCCCCCGGGGGGAATCCCCCCCCCCCCCCCGGACCACATCCTAGCTGGTAGCCAACCCCCTTCCCTATGGGACCCCCAATGGGCCTCACTCCAATGGCTAAATTCTACCAAGTTATCCCTGTAAATACTACCAAAATATACTAAGTGTCACACTTAGAAACTGGCCAATGTCCCCATCACGGTGTGGAAATTCTACCCAAAAAACATGTAAATTCTACGTAAAATTAGTGGGAGGCCCCTTCAGGATGCATATAATCTTCCATGTAAATTCTAAGTAAACCTGGTGACCCCATGATGCCACCCCCCCCCCCCCCCCCCCCCTCCCCACGGACCACCCTACGGGCCACCACGGGACTTGGTGGACGTGTGTCCGACCATTTATTAATTTGCAATTTGTCACTTGAGTGGAATCGTGATTTTCATTTTTTTGTTTCTTGTTGTTGTTGTTGTTCTTGTTGGCACGACTCGTTTCTACTACGCTTTCTACAGATCAAACTATTTGTCCTATAAAGTTGGTTCCCAGCTCATTTTACAGGTATTGTTCTGTAGATGTGCACTTTACATAAGGCCTTTTCTAATTGGTCAAGTGGTTCAGGGGACAGGTTGCTCTAAGCAACCAAATTGATTATTCAACATTACATTGTTTTAAACATTGTTATTATGCAACAATGCCATTCAGCAAACGCAAGCTGCAAGGCGTAGACTGAAGATTAAAGGGTTTGTTTTCATATTGGGTTGTGCGAACCGTAATTGATAAAGATACAAAACATTAAAACAAGCAAATCTAAAATGCACGGTGCGCCAAAGTAGCACGAATTACAAAACAAAAACGAACTCGTTTGATGCTTAAGGTAAGGTTTAAGTGATCCGAAGTCAAAACAGCAAAGAAGCACAAATAATTTTCCTGTAAGGTTTCAGATACTGCAATGTTGCTATAGTGTTTAGTCCACGTGAAACCTTCTGGTGTATCCAGCCATTGTACACGTAAATACAAATAAAGACAGAGCTCAAATTTCAAAACTTTTCATGCCCAAACAAATTAGCGGCTCCACTTGAGGATATGGCCATAGCTATTAAGGCGCTATGCAAGTGATCTGGGGGCGAACTGGGTAGCCGGTTCGAATCCGGGTCATGCCACTCCGATGAAACGTAAGTGCATACAGGTGGCTTACTGAACTACGTTATTTCTAGTGTATGATTTTCGCTGTTGGCTAATTTCCAATTTTCCTTAGTATCGATGGTATCGCACCCGCTCTGTGTTGGCGGTAATAAAAGCTTTCGATCTAGCTATCCATAATTTTGATTCATAAGGTGGAAAATTAAGCCGATGTGTCTTTTTTGGATAGTGATGTAACAGGCAAGATAAAAATGAATGGTTCCAACATAAATCCCTAATTCGTTACTATTTTCCTAGGACGGCCTTAACGTCTTCAATGCGTAAACAATGCCAATGATAAACTTCAGATAACTCAGTTCCTGAAGAAGCTAATCTTGTCAGAAATTGGATAGGGGACCATGGAAAAGTCCTTTCCAATTAGTGATGTCCAGGTTAAAGTGAGCGACTACCAGACTCCTTCAACGGCTATGGGATCTATTCTGGCTTATTCTGCACATTATCTCGGTCCCCTACGATGATTGGAGGATTACTGGTTTAAATCCCAGTGTTTACCCCCACATCTTATTAGACCGCTTAAGCCGGTTTTTATTATTCCAGCAATTTGCTCACTGGCTTAAGGCTTCTGAGATTTATTTCAAATAAAATCATTACGCCATTATTTCATGTTTGCAGCACGTTTCCCCAATCGCTGCGTATTTCCCCTTTTTACTCGCATTATTATTGATTCACTTTACTAACTTTGTTCTTTTTTTTTGAACGAATTTTAGATTGTGACTTGGGGACTGGTCATTACTTATCGCCGGTTGGGGGGGGGGGGGAGGGAGGGGACGGAGGAAATTGGGAGGATCATGAAATTTTTTGACCCTCTCAAGGGGGAAGTCATACATTTTTCAGGTTCCATCAAGGGGAGGAGGGGTCAAAAACACACTGTTCAAACTAGAAGAAAAAGTTATTTTTGGGCCTCAAAAATGGCACTTTCAGTAGTCAAAATTTCCAAAAACGCCTCAGCCCCCGCCCCCCCCCTCAACCGTGATGCGAGTGTTTACAAGGATTTGAAGCTGTTAGTACCAACACTGCAAGTATAGTTTTTACAAAGAACATTGTATAACAGCCTTGGCGCCTGGTTTCTTGTCTTCTGTTTTTCGGTGCTGTCTATGTTATGGATGTGGGCGTACAATCAAACAGTGTGTTCATGCATCATACTTATTGTGTGAATCTAAACAAGAGATGGGTGTACGGCACACTTTATAGAACACTTTTAACCCAACGTGTCTTTTCGTTAAAAACCAGACACGTTTCCTTACAACTAATGGTAACTGTCGGTGTGGAGAGCTTCTTACTTAATTTGGCTGCAGCACTAATCTTGGCTACAGGAAATTTTCTGCAGATAGTCTCAATTGGTATACGGAAAGCGCATTTTTTTTTAGGGGGGGGGGGGGTGAGTCACATTATTTTGGACCTGGGGGGGGGGGGGGGGGGAAACCATGATTTTTTCTGAGTCTCGAAGGGTTCATAAGGGTTCATAAGGGTTCATTATCGAGATTTCCACTGCGGACATCAATAGAACTAGGACAGCCGCCCTTATATGGCCTGTTTAATAAAGCATTGTTGTGATTTCCCGTTAGAAGCCTAGATCCCATTTGCATGAAAATATTGTGATGGGGAAAAAATATGACGTCATCCATACTGTGCCTCTTTGTTGAAAACACAGTTTGAATCATTACTTATACAGAACAGACAATTCCGTTTGGCAGACATTCCGTGTGGACGCACAAACAAAAGAAATAAGAATTTGGAGTGGGAATCTCGGTGATCTGGCGACACACACCAACAAACAAACACACAAATATTACGTTAGTAAGGGTCGACCTACGATCTCTGTGTTAAACTTTCAACTAAGCATTAGACCCTTACTAACCCCTAAGTATAAAGACCGGTGCCTTAGTTGACTGAAAAGCCAAACTTTCTTTGGATAAAGCTTTATTTTATAAAATAAAAAAAAAAATGAAGCATTTACTGAAGCTGGTAGTTGGACAGATACACTGGCTCCATTCACCAGACGATCCACTCAAAAAATTGTGACGTACTTGATCCACTGCAACCCTGTTGGAAATCCGTACAGTACGTACAGGTTTTAAAACAGTGACATGGTAAGTTAAGCGGGTTATCATTTTTATTTCCCTCTGCAGATTTAGCGCCAGTTTTGGAATTTAGTTGAACTTGCATCATTATCGGAGCGTCTAGTCTACGATAATCGTGAAACAGACATAAACAAAATCATTGCGATAATACCACCGCACAAGTTTTGGAATTTAGTGGAAATTTTCAACTTCCATAATTATCGGAGCATTTACTCTACGATAATCGTAGCACAGACCAAAAAAAATTGAGATAACACTATCGCTCAAGTTGTACAACACAGCATATCGCGATTTTGCAATGTCTAGCTATCAATTTATATTAGCTATGATTTCAAACACTGAGTATATCTGCGTTATAAAGATTATATAAAAAAAAAAGAACAGGTAAAAGATTCGGCAAGTTGAGAATGTTTCGGCTTTTCAAAGGAAGACATCAACTTACCAAAACATTCGCCAAGTTAATCCCACCCATTTTTAGTTTAACGGGCCAATATTAATTTGACTATTTCTACTTTTGGTATAGTAAAATGGTTAAGTTTTTCGTTTGAAGTCTGAAGTCTGAAGTATTAATTGGTTGGAATAACTTGGCGGATGTTTTGGTCAGTTGATTTCCCTCCTAACCACTCTCAGTTTTGGATTTTTTTTAATAGGATATCACTTCTTTTTAAATTTCATGGCCATTGATATCACTTTTTTTGTTGACCTTTCCATTTAAATGGTTAGGTGGCTTCGAATATTATAAAACGCGTCTAGTATGGTGGCTTGTGATTGAAGTTGTCCATAATCAAATTTACCCAGTCGCTCTGAACTCGCATTGTTGACTATTTCGTTGCGAGCCGGTAGAGCTAAAACACCTGCCATGTTAGAATTTCAGACGATTTCTATCTTCTAGCTGCGAGAATGTAAAGGCGAGTCGTTGCGTAAACGGACCTTATTGTGTGCGCGGCGTATCTTGCGTCCTGCAAGTATTTATGAGCGGCTACGTCTTTCTGGAGGAGGCGGCTTTAATCGACGGCCGCCATCGTTTTTGTAACCATCTTGGATATCAGCAAGGCACTCTGCTACTAAAAACGTACAATCGATTATCTGTGTTCCTTCTGCAGCGAACTCAAGATAGATCGCGGATATGGGGCGCCATGTGTAAAGTTGAAAACTACTATATTTTTTGTCGCATTTACGGAACTTTTGCTGTGATTTACAAATATTTGAACTGTTGTTACCCTAATATATAAATCGGACTCCATCAACCAAACATTTATATATTTT
>JAHWFP010187814.1:62149-77423 GCA_023313725.1 Lithobius niger | reverse complement strand
CCCCCCCCCCCTCATTTAAAAAAAAAAAAGGCTTAGGGGTCAGGAACTCCGAATGATGGATGCTTGATCACGCATTTCCTCCAGCTATGGAATGTCGATTTTAAACTTGACATCACACTTCCTCAATACAGGCCTACTACCGCCACTTTAGTTCGGGCAAAATAAAATACCTTGTTTAAGAGGACCGCCCGCATGCCAGAACCTCATCCGCGTGACATTTATTAACCAGATGACAATTTTGTTAGATGCAACAATTTTGTTGCATCGCATTATAAAATTGTTACATCCTGTTGTTAATAATCAACTGACGCATCTATCTATATATATCTATATATATATATATATATATATATTTGGCTATTTGAGCAGATTTAAGGTTGAGGTTGTTTATTTGGGGACTCGGCCTACCGCCATATGCCCTCACTAAACACCATACACATCAGTACACATACAGTTGCGCTGAACTAGTCTACTCTACACTCCACAAAGCAAGCTTCAACAATGTCGGCTAATCAGCTGTACCCTGGAACAATCACCAAGATGGCGAGCGGGTTCATTCTTTGCACGGTAGCAAAGAAAAAGGGCGAGCGGCCGACAATGACAACGGATATGCGTTCTAACAATTAGAAACAAACACAATATTGCGTCAATAATGCCGACTATTGCAGCCGAGCTGAATCAGCGGGAATCAGCTAGCGCTGCAGAACAACTAGTACAGTGTAAAAGTACATAACACGATAGAGTTTAAAGGTAAATGAAAAAAAAAAGTTGTTCATATCTTGACTTCCGGTTTTTTTTATTTTTTTTTACTGTGCATTTGCTAAAATTTAAATAATCAATGAATATAAATGTAAGCCAAGGGCGTGATCGATTTTGCCGAACATTACTGTTACGCAACGTACTTTTTTTTTTCACTAACGTTGCTGTCTTTATGATTGGTTTTTAGTTGGAACAATCATTGCTACTTCGCGTGAATCATTTTACGCAGTGCATTATTGTTGCTGGACCTGGCTGGTCCGCTGGTTGTGTTTAGATTAATTTGGTTTATTTATTTATTTATTTTTGTTTAACTAAATACCAGTTTGAAAGTTTTCTTGCAAATTTTCCTGGTGTAGTAAGTGTTGCAATGGGAGAATCTCTAAAGCACAAACTTTGTGTAGAATCCTTATTTAGTTACGATGCGCCACCCTGTAAACGTAAGCACATGTCCAACCCTAATGAACCAACATGTCAAGTGAATGCGATTTCCCCAAATGTTGTTCCGGCCTCTTCGGCTGTTACCCTAGGCTTTAATGTTGATGCTGCTGGACATTTAGGAACCCGTTGTAGCAGCCGTGACACAGTTTCCATTAATGCATTACCATGCGAACTCCTGGAGTATATCTTTGCTTTTCTGGACCTCAAGCAACGAATAACAATTGAGCTTGTTTGTAAACATTGGCGCCGGATTGGCAGAGAGAGACCATGGAGATGGCCGAAAAAACTAGCTGTTGGATACGGAAGTGCTAAATATGAGAATCTCGGAATTGGCTTGAATAGTTTCCTGACTGAGGAAATGTGTGATGATGATTTATCAGCACTTCTTTGTCGGTGTGGAATATGTTTGAAGCAACTTGTTCTTCTACAGCGTATTCCTTCATCTTGGAATTCGGATAAGTCGTTGCAAATTGTCTGCGATTTCTGTCCTAACTTGGAAGAAATAGTATTGGGATATTTTCCCAGTAACCTCTCTTTAGGACTAAATGGTTGTGCTAAGCTGAAATCAGTATGGTTACGTCATCAGCGTGTAGTTGACAAAGACATAATGGTTCTTTTAAAGGGGTGTGAAACACTGGAAAGTCTGAAAATATCTGCTGTTTACCAAGGTAATCAAGTAACTGGTGAGTGTCTTTCGGTATTTAACAATAATTTGAAAACCCTACACTTGATGAAATGTATACTTCTAAATAATTCTGGATTGGATATTTTAATGACGAGATGCCACTCACTTCAGGACTTAAGGATCACTCAATGTTATAAGGTCGAGTGGAGCACACTGAACAAGTTTTTCTGCCATTATGCAAATACGTTGACAAGTTTATTCTTGGATGATAACGTCATTACAGGTACTGATTTGTGCAGTGCACTGTGCTCCTTGTGCCATCTAGAGAAACTCTCACTTCGCCGTTGTCATAATCTTACCGACGACCTTTGCCAACACCTTACCAAACACTGTCTCAGACTCAAATTTTTAAACATTTCCATAACAAACGTAGGTGACGAAGGTGTATCTTACCTGGCTTCATTGCCCTGTTTGGTTGAATTGGGGATTATGAGTTTGAAGCTAAAGGGTTCGGGAATTGAAGTTCTGGCGGCTGAACGACGTTTAGAAAGGGTTTATGCAAATTGTATAAAAGGATTAACCTGTGCGAATAAAACTTTCGAATTGCTGGCAAGCCTGTGTTCAAAACTTAACACGCTTGATGTTAGTAATATCAACAGTGTTTCCAATTCCCTGGTTGAATCATTGGGCAAGTTACTTCAATCCAGACAGTTAAAAGGACCACTCAAACTTGGAGTTGTAATGACTGCAGTGGATGAAGATATACAAGTTCCTAAAGGACTGGAATTGGTTTTTGAAGTCCTACCCTTTTACAGTGAGGATTACGATTTTGTGGGAGATAAAGATCTGATGGGACGCGCGCAACTGTTTGATTCCGACGGTCACAAACTACATAACGATGATGAACTATATGCTGACGATGAGATACCGTATTATGATGATGAGGAGGAACTAGAAGACAGCGAAGAGGAACAACACGATGAAGAACTAGATGATGATGATGATGACGAATTCAATGATAACGATCAAGATGATCAAGATCGAATGAACGCTTTTCTTGCAAAGTCTATGCTAGGTTTGTATGAAAATCTAAAGTCTTCATAAGCCGAATTTGTATCCACCAGTTTAATATTTTGTAGTAGTCACATCAGGGTTGCTAGTATGGGTGGCTGCAGTTGTAAAATAAAATAGGATGCAGTGCTCTTTGTTGATTATTTAAATTTGGCCCAGCCATCTAGGTTTTCGTAATTTTTTGCTCCGGTAAATGGAAAAACATAGTAAAATGTGTACAGCAACTGTGCACACGTACGTAATTAGATAGCACATTCATTCTGATTACGAAATATTCATAAAAATTGACAGGTCCGAGCTGAAATAATACAGGTTTTAGGTCTGTTCTTTAGATGGGTTATTCCTTTAGGCATTTGTATAACGACGCTGGTCTTGTATTTCACCAGTGGGAAATTTGTCAGTCGTGGTCCTAACTTGCTTCTACCTGTACAGATTAACTTCTTGCTCTTTCAGCCTGTTGCCCACAAACACTTAAGTGATCAAAAAAACTTTTAATATATTGGGTATCGTAAAGAACATTACACGCAACATCTTTTTAAGTCCAGATAGAGTGGCTCATTCCTACATCTTATTATTACTCAACATATCTTCATTTCGCTCATGTTGGGACCAAAGCTAAAATGTACTCTGCAGTCGATTTACTTACGAGTGAATTCGAATGACGTTCTATATTTGGAGAGTGGTGTAATTAAGAACTGAAATAATTCGACACAAATCCCGGTAAATAATATTAAAGAAAATTGGAACTAAGCCATCAGCGAAAATTATACACTACAAATAACGTAGTTCAGTAAGCCACCTTTATGCATTTATGACCCGGTTTCGAACCGGCTACCCAGTTCAGAATCCGAGTGATGCCACTCTGAAGAAACGTAAGTGCATGAAGGTGGCTTACTGAACTAAGTTATTTCTAGTGTATAATATTCGCTGATGGCTTATTTCCAATATTACTTAATATTAAGAACTAACGTATTGGAAGTGTTGAGTGAACATTCTCGCCTTAGTTGTTTTGTTGTACATGTGCAGGTGAATATCTTACGCTGGGTGTAACGCTAGCATCATACTTAGGGAAGTGAATGCCATCTTCCCCCCTTTCCCCTACACACATACCTAAATTAGTATTAGAGACAGTTTTTTTTTTTTGCATAGCCTTTGACCGATCAGGACGAAACTTTGCACAGTTACTTCTTATGACACTACGACTACTTCTTCCCAGCACCCTCCCCTCTGAAAAAAAATAAATGACATGTTCACAGAAGAATTGTAAACTTTTGACTAGTGGGTTTAGCCCTACCCCTTGACAAGGGGTACATGTGCCCCACGGTCTACCTCTTCAGCTGCTCCCAAAGAATTTTGTAAAAAGAATCTCATAATTTCTTTAGGTACACACTCTCAGAACTAACTTTGTATTTTTATTGCAATGGTATTGTTCAAGCTGTATATGTCCGTAACTTACTATTGTTTGAAAATTCAAACAATTGTAGGTTAAGTTTTATCTGTTTTGACGTATTAGAAAATTTAACTTATTAGGCAAACAATTGTAGTACTCGACTCTTTTTTTAAAATTTTGTTAGTATTATAATAATTACTGGCTGGACTCGTGCATGCTGCCCGGTGATTGAATATCCCATAAATTAGCCATTCCCGGTGTTTGGTCTTCGTGGGAAAGTAAATCGCACTTTCAATTTATGTAATCCCGGCCCCCTGTACCCAATTGTACCCCTCCTGCCCCAGCACATCCCCCCCCCCCGGTGTTTGGTCTTCCTAGGAAAGTAAATCGCGTTTTCAATTCATTTAACCCCTGCCCCCCGCAATTGAGGCTGGTGCTAATGACCTTGCTGTCGATGCACCATTAAGCCCCATTCTTTGATGCCCGTATTCACTAAGCAAATAATGCGACTTCTTCGACCTCTTTTCCCACTTCTCATATCTCTTTCCTTGCCACTCTGCCTTCTCCAGAAAAGTCGTTTACTTCCACAACCCTCCTATGTTTGTTGAACGGGACTCTATTAGGAAACAGGCTTTGGGCCTATTGCAGGCGAAGCGGACAGAAATTTATTTTAAATTTGTATTTACTCAGTTTATTGACTTAACAACAATGGTTCCTTAAAAAATCTGGGTGCAATAATCACTCGGTGATTTTCACAATTTCATCCTTCTTTCTACTTTTTCATTAATTTGTTTACATTACTTTCCTAAGAATCCTGGTTAGTTGGTCTGCACTGAATCTAGGACCACTTTGACTAAGACTATGCACAGTTCCTGCTAGGTACTACATACGGTGGTTTTACTGCATCGTTAGTTACTTTCATGTCCTCTCCATTTGTGAGTTTTTTTTAAGAAGGGTAGAGGGGTGTGGAGGTTCGTGTTGCTCCATCCGCGTTACATTAAAAAGAATTCAGAATTTCATCTTGCTTGCACTTGCTGATAACATACCCAACAAATAATGACCAAGGATTACTACCATGTTTATTTTTTTATTAGTAGATAGGCCAGTTCGTCACAGCACAACACTTCTGTTTTATTAATTTTTATGTTTAATTTCTCTTTTATTTTCTTTCAACCAATAACCGTTCATTTTTACGAGCTTTTGCTACTGTCACTGCTGCACCTCAGTCATCCCCTCGCCTAGTCCTCACAACTTTGCAGTAAAATTAAGTGTATAATTTTATTCACTTTATTTCAATGTTCTCTTTTGAAACGTACTAGGCCTACACTTGTTTACGTTATAGAAACCAGTTTCAGGATCATTTACTATTACGGTCAATAGATATTTTTTACATTAGATGATCAAATTGTGTCAAAGTTAATTCAGACAAATAAACAAACTTGAAAAAAATACTGAATACTGTACTACAGCAAAAAAGCTGAATGTCTGTGTCTTCAGTTTTTTTGTCCTCCTCATGACATTGAAATTCGTTTAGCTTTTAATTAGCTTACTTTATTAATAACATACAACTTCACGCATTTAAAGTATTTTTTACATTCTTTCTTTTTACATTCTGACAATATGTTCCATTTGTCTGCCCTGCAGTTGTATAATGCTTCGAAGACGAAGTTTGAAATTTTGCACAACTCTTTTAAACACACTGATTTCCACTTCATTCAGGACTGTGCGAATGCGCTATGTAAAGTATCCAATTCGTCACTCGTTGTTGGAAAACCTTATCCTTCAAAAAAGCCCCAGAGAAAGAAGTCACATGGGTTAGGTCTGGCGAATGAGATGGCCAATCATGGCCAACATTGTAACATTGCAACAAACGATTGGAAGGCACTCTTTTCTAAAAGTTTGAAAACAAAACGTCAAGTGTGTCATTGGCCGAGTGAGAAGTTGCACCAACTTGCATGAACCATTGCTTTCCCACAGGGAATCCGTATTTCTCCAACTCTAGAAGAAGCCACCTTTGAGTCACGGTAAGTGAAGACCAAAAGGGTGCTCTCCAATCGTTAGTCGCAACGTCACAATGTTGACCATGATTGGCCACCTAACTCACCAGACCTAACCCATGTGACTTGTTTCTCTGGGGCTTTTTGAAGGATAAGGTTTTCCAACGAAGAGTGAGGTTATTGAATACTTTACTGGAGTGCATTCGTACAGTCCTGAGTGAAGTGGACATCAGTGTTTGTAAAAGCACTGTGTAAAATTTCACACTTCGTCTTCAACGTGTTATACAATTGCAGGGCGGACACATGGGACATATTGTCAGAATGTAAAAAGAAAGAATGTAAAAAAAACTTTAAATGCGTGGCTACAACCTTGTTATTATAGAAATGTAGTAGTTATAATGATTTTTGAGATATGATTTTTTTAAAACGTTTTTTTTAATTGGACACCCTGTAGTTGAAGGGAAAACACTTCTTAGAGTATTTTGCCGAAATCACTACGTCACAACGCAACTGCTGCAATTCACAACTCTCCTCTGGAAGGCCATTTTGGAGTTTTTAAGACTCTGAAATGGATGCAGGAGTTTATGGGGTGGATTGGCATGAAAAAGATCATCGTAGAGTTTGTATGCAGTTGTGAGAAGTGCCAGATTTGCAAAAACTGAAACTACAAAACCTGTTGGATTCCTGACCACGAATGATCCTCCGAATACTCCCTGGAAGCGTGTATCTGCTGATCTTATTGGTCCTTTACCAGTAACCAAAAGAGGATGGAGATGGGTACTCGTAGTCCTGGATGAGGTGAACTCTCTGCTCTCAGGACAGCCAACACGAAACAAGTTGCTGAGTGTATGAAAGTGAATTTTGTCTTCAGGTGGGGATTTTTTGACACATTTTTCTGACAATGGACCTTGTTTTGTGCTAACATATGGCATACTTTGTGGGCCTCTTAGGGAATAAAAACACATTAAACAACCCCTTACAACCCGAAGGGTAACTTAGTCGAGAGACAGAACAAAATTGTAAAGCACATGTTACGTTTTTTCACTGCCTCTCACTGTGATTGGGATCTTCATTTGCACAAATTTGCATTTGCTATGCATAGTTCTGTGTCTGAATCTATTAAGTTTACACCCAGTGAACTGAACATCAGACAAAACCTGGCTGGTCCATAGGGGTATGACCCCTCTCAACTAACGACAACACCGTTCCCCCATAACCACAGACCGAGGATCAAATGGAGTTTGCGCTGCATTTTTCTTGAGATGTATAGGCTAGCTAAACAGTCTATGAAGACATCTATGGAAGAGAAAAAGGTCTCCCATGAAAGGTGGCAAAAACATCTAACCCTAAACGTGGGAGATTATGCCATCCACCGCACACACACTCAGCAATGCGGCACGAGGGATTGCCTCATCCCTTGCCCCAAAATTTGCTGGGCCATTTGTGACGTTAGAAAAAAAAAACCGGAAAAAACATAAATGCTATGCGATATAACAGGAAATGATACCGCTCCTCTGAATTCGCCCAGCTTAAACCCTTCTTTTTCCCAACAAGTTTGACCCCATCAAATGTTCCTAAGCTGAAAAAGAAACAGGTTATTCCTAGGAAACCGAAAAATACATCAGCATTGGCTGACAAACCGAACCACTCTTACAATTTACGAAAGTGAGTTGTGCGGGGCGGAGGAGTTGTGCGGGGCGGAGGGCAAGTCAAAGGCAAAGAATAATGCAGGATAACAAATTTTTCATGTTTAACCACACCTAGGTCCGTTTTAGGCCCTAAGACCAAGAAATCACAAGATTTCTCTTTTTGTTACGAATCATTTACATACATGCAATGGTGCAATAATATAGGTATGATGAAACGGAAGGTGACGAGAATGGAAATGCCGGTAATTTAACGGCATTTTCGGACTCGTTTTTACACATTAACACGCATAAATACAGGTAAAAAATGTATTTTGTACCACTCAACTTTGTCTAAAAAGAGACGAGCCAGGCAAAGGGAAATCTTTTCCTTACCCGATTGGTAAGAGTTGGGGAGGGGGACCCGGAGGCAAGCCTAATTCTCCCAGCTCCCATGAAAAAAGGGGTGGGTAGGAGAAAATGGGGAATTTCAGTTTCCACCTTACTACCTACAAAAATCTTTTTTTTAACACAACTCCAGCAATATCAACTCCGTATTTTAGCAGAAAGGCTTGAATTACTTACCGAATTCAGTCTTGGCTTGCAAAGCTGCATTGAGTATCCAGCAAATGTTAACAGCAGCAGAAAAATCGGGCGGTTTCGAGCAGAGCAGAAGCAAATGAGTGGTGAATATCCGGGTTTTGGACTTCGCTGGTAAATTACCATATTTTGAATATGCAAATTTGGAAATACGTGTTGCTCAGATCAGCGAAAAAGTGTCTACTGAAATTCGTTTAAAACACGGGAAAGCTTAAATGGACTTCATTTCGTCAAGCATCGTGGAAGCAACAGCATATGGAAAAAAAGAGGAAGGAAGCTGTTTGGCCAACACTTTGTTTGGAAGAGATGGCTGAAGGCAGAGACGATGGGGAAATACGTAAAAGGATGATGGAAGAGCCGGAATACAGAAAAAACAACCTCAAGGCTGCTGTAAGAAAGGCGGAGACCAAGAACAGGGTAAAATCTTGTGATCATCAAGATGCAAGGAAGCCATCTTTGACCAGGGAGGAAAACCATGCGGCAACAGCTCCGATTGTGGCCCCCCCCCCCCCACCAAAGATGTCACCCCAAAGAGAAGAGAACAAATGGTAATGTTCAATGCAAGAAGCCATGCCACTCCAAGGACCAAAAGTCGGGTCAGCCTTTGAAGCCTGCAGCTAAAAAGACGGTGGACAAATGTACACAGACTGCAACTCCAAGGCAACAGCACGTGTCCTGCCAAGGTTGGATGGGGCGCAGGGGTGCAGGTGTTTTTGGTCCAAATCGTCGGCTACGATGTTGGCAAAATATTGGAAGGATGAACTCAAGGACTGTGATCTACAATTGAGACAGCCTGATCATCCAACTTCATCCATTCTCAAAATGCGGCATGCGGTCGAAATGCCTCCCACCATGGAGAACATGTGGGGTGTTCAACCTACCATTGAAATAACCAGCAAGCCACCGAGGACATCACCGTCAAGCTGCGCAAGGAAGAACAACGCCGGGGTGACCCATTAGACCCTTCATTCTCAAACCAAAACCATCTGCGGAGGGAGAACAACAATATCTACTTGGTCCAGATGATTGTGTTGATGTTGAGAAGTCATCCGAAAGTGACATCACGGAATCGTCATCGGAAGAATAGACAGTCATTCTAATGAGAGACCGTTTCAGTGCATTCCAAAAATCACAGAAAATGAGTTGTTGAAAATAAAAACTTACAATTCGTACAGATCCCCCCCCCCTCGTTCTAATAAGGAAGTAGAAGAACTGAGTACGAAACTAATAGTCTGGTGATAAAAATGTGATAGAAACAAAGGCCGAACGACAGAATTTAATACCAGTTGTTAAAACTTAAAAACAACCACTATTTAAGAAAAGAAAACATTGAACGTAGAAGAAGAAAAAAACTACAAGTCAGAATTTTGATGCCTAAAAAGACAAAATTTCTGGAACTTATTTATGAAGTAAATAGACACAAATCGCTGGAAATAAGCCATTAGCAAAAATTAAACACTAGAAAAATGTAGTCCAGTAAGCCACCTTTACACACTTACGTTTCGTCAGAGTGGTATGACCGGGATTCGAACCAGCTACCCAGTTTGCTCCCATATGATTTGCATAGCACCTTAACCAATATGGCCACATCCTCCACTGGCATAAAGATAACTCACTAAACCCGTTATTAAAGTCACAACTGTAACAGGACTCCATTCGACCGAATTTGCTAGGCCATAGGAAATGGAGAGGGAAGACAAATCATACGCTCATAAGACTCACTGATGGAGAAATAAATAGACACAAATCGCTGGAAATAATATTAAGGAAAATTGGAAATAAGCCATTAGTGAAAATTATACACTAGAAATAACGTACTTCAGTAAGCCACCTTTATGCACTTAACGTATCTGGGTCATGCCACTCCGACAAAACGTAAATGCATAAAAGGCTTACTGAACTAGGTTATTTCTAGTGTATAATTTTCGCTAATGGCTTATTTCCAATTTTCTTTGAACTTATTTATGGTGTCTGACAATTAGAATTTCGATGTGATGAATGCAGAAATTCAGAACACAGGTTTTTGAAAGAGCCATTGACTTGTGGAAAACGGGAACTTTAGTTCAAGTTATGTGTAGTTAGCAGGCAAACTAACAAATAACGAAACACGAACATAAAAACTGGTGGAAAATGAAGCCAATTGTAGGGAGCGAAGTGTAATTAGGACACAAACACATGGAAAGAAGCAGTTCAAAAGTGAAGAATGCTACATTTTTTTTAGTGAGTGAACTAAGAAAATTCTGCAACTTTGCATACATTTCATACTGGTGGGAAAGCATAAAAATGTGAACTTTATAAACTCCTATAGATGAAGTGCTTAGTGACGAAGATTGTCACTTGTGAGTGTTGGTAATGCAAGATATATTACGAAATAGTGGATATCAATTTTACTATTGCAGGTCAAGTAATAAGTTGGTTGAAATTCTTTCATAGCATTAATTTTCTTATTGAATAAATACTGTTATCACTGAAAAGAACACCAACCTTACTGTTGGTATTCCTTTGCCTTACAAAAATCTTATGGGAGGGGGATGTAACAGGCTTACATGCACAGCAACGCGCAACATACGAAGCTTACACTTCATAATACACTTTGCCTGAAACATGGTGGCTGCCAGCCTTCCAATTACACAGGAATTGGACAGGTGCCAGCCGGCAGATAGCAGCAAGGGTCCACTGCACCTCCACTTGGAACTGGACTGCAGCTGTTTGCCAGTCACGCGACATAATGCCTCAGGCAGGTTCTATTGTTCTCGACAGGTATAAAATGGCTGCTGCTCACTTGGTGCTGGGGGTTGAACTGAAGGATTGGACCTCTGGGCTGATACGAGGGTTAGAATAATCTGCCAAATTTAGTCTAATGCCTAACATGTAATGCGATGTGTATAGTCTCCTAGCTATACAGTAAGGTATAAATAAGATTGAGCCATGCGTTGAAACTATCGTCCACTTCCACTGGAATTACTTACATCTTTTTACAAAATTTCTTTGGGGTTGAGCTAAAGAGGTTGACTGTGGGCTACACACACGGTATCCCTTTATCAATAGTAGGGCTAAACCCACTAGTCAAAAGTTTACAATTCTTTTCCTCCCCCCCCCCCTATCCCTCTTTCGGGGGGGGGGAGGTGCTTGGAAGAAGTCGTCAAAGGGTCGTTAAAAAGTAATTGTGCAAAGTTTCGTCCTGATCGGTTAAAGGTTATGCAAGAAAACCTGCCTCTAATACTAATTTGAATATGTGTGGGCGGGGGGGCGTACACCCACTTTAGTTAGTGTGAAACTGGCACTGCTCCCTAAGGTGAGAACGTTCATTTAACACTGCTGTCCAATGCGTCAATTCTTAAAGGGCAATTACATCCATTTTGACATGCACGTTTTACTTTTGGATCACTTACACAGTAACTAAACACAAGAATTGCGGTAAGAATACGTTACGTACGTCTGATACAACAATTTAATTATAGCATCACCAGAACACCATACGGAGACCGCCATTGTTTTGCTGGATCACGCAGAAATAGCTGGCCACTACAACTGTCAGCCAGCTAAGGCCGTCAGACGCTCGAGCTCTCACAGCCAATAGAGCTATCTCAATCGGCTGCGAGTCGAAATCAAAGAGTGACATCAGTTGGCATTAATTTCTGCGCATTCCAGCAAAACAATGGTGGTGTCGTGTTTTGGTGATGCAATAATTAAATTGTTGTATCGGACGTACGTAACGTATTTTTAACGCAATTCTTGTTTAGTTCTGGTGAAAAGGATCCAAAAGTAAAGCATGCATGTCAAAATGGATGTAATTGCCCTTTAATGATACCCCCCTCCAAATATAAAACGTCATTCGAATTCACTCAAGTTAGTAAATCAACTGCAGCGCACATTTTAGCTTTGTTCTCTACCTTTGCTATTTTGCTAAATGAAGATTACGTCGAGTAAGAAAAAGGTGTAGGAATGAGCCACTCGATCTTGGCTCATTGGCTCGAAGGGTTGAGTGTCAGTAAGAGTTCTGGTCAAAGTAGTGGAGTAATTATCGATAATTTTACATGAATGGAGGCTGACGAAGCAGGTGTTGGATATTCCATGCAGTTCTCACAGAGGAAGATTGTGCAGAGGGGGGGGGGGGGGAGATAGGGGAGTAGACTAAACTAGATATTTATTAGCCGATATTCCTTCGGCTCCTGGAATACCAGGTGACATTGAAGATCTGTTGCGA
Source organism: Lithobius niger (assembly GCA_023313725.1). NCBI lineage: Eukaryota > Metazoa > Arthropoda > Chilopoda > Lithobiomorpha > Lithobiidae > Lithobius > Lithobius niger. The sequence goes on along the minus strand of JAHWFP010187814.1, from coordinate 64,711 downwards.
TTTGTTGACGGTTGGAGGTGCAAGAAGCAAAAGTGATGCGAAGGCACAACATTATTGGGAGCAGTGCTGACTGTGTTACGTTACGTCCGAACCGACTCGCATGTCAATATTTTTGTAAAGTGGAGTGTTCCACATTTGCCACTGCAGCTGCGCAAGGTAGTTGGAATTGATGCCTGTGGCATTCAGGTGTGGACTGGGGACTTGTGGATAAGTCTCATATATGTGCATGCAACTACTGGGCTGCCGAAGACGGGCTGATTTCTTGGATTTACCAATTTTCGGTACCATGAATAACCGCCAGCGATTTTACTGTGCACCATTTTAACTGGGGCTCGTGTCCCTGTGACCCCTGTGGTCGTCAGCTGGCATCAGCAGTTGATGAACTATACTTGAGGGTTGTCCAGGATTGAACGGTGGCAGGTCGGTACGGTGGCAGGGCGGGCGTTTGCATGAATCTGTCCTTGATTTCTTTGTCTGCTTGCTGGTCTTAGCTGATGCCTTCAGCTTCACTGTATCTGATGACCTCAGAGGCAGTGATCATTTTCCAATCGGTCTGCATCCTCTGACTAAGTCTTCGACAAAGACCCGACAGCAGCGGTCTAAGCATGTTGCAGACACTGGCATGTTTGATAGGTGGTGCAGCAGCTGGGTATCATGGTCTTCAGTGGGAAAGAGATGGCTGAACAACAGGAGATAGTCGGAGCTAGTTCTAATCCAGTGTGGTGGACTCTGAGGTGTACTGCTGCTATGAGGGACAGGAGGCAGGCATACAGGAAGTGGCGGCGCTCGTCCTCTGAAGTTACTTGGCTGGTTTATAGGACTGTTACCTGCGAGTCTGCGTTTATTCTGTGGTCTGAGAAATCTCTTTATGATACTCGACTATGCAGCAATTTTGGAGCAGGCGGTTGTATGGCCTCTGTTTGGAAAGCCCTACAGCCATAGGATCGGAAGGTTGTGACTATTTGGGTGTTTGGCCCTGAACAAGGTGAGTCTCCATGCCGAAGCGATGGCTGATGCCTTCAGTGCGCGCTTCGCTGAGGTTTATGCTCTCCCTCGGGGTGGTGCTCTGCAACCATTTCAAGAGCAGGTAAGTTCTGTCCTCAGAGACGTGCATTTTCATTTAGCTGAATACTGTGCAGCACTGGCGAAGTGCAAGCCAAGCAATGCACCTGGGATTGATAGTCTCATTCATGAGTTCCTTCTGTCTCTGAATCACACGGCCTCATGTGAGCTTCTTGGTTTGACTCGAGCCTTCGGCTTTCCATCCTGTTGACCCTTATTTCATGTTTAAGTGTTTCATTCATTTCACTTGGTGTGTGGCGCGGCAAATAAGCGTCTCACCAGTGACGATTGGAAAGTGCTTGTTTGTATGTATGTATACACGTGTTAAATGCTGCCTATGAACGTTTCAAAAAAATGGCCGTGTCAGTATGGCTCAGCGGTAGGACCTCTGCCTTTGGTTCCGAAAGTCGTCTGTTCGATTCCTCGCTCAGGCAGTCTGACATATGAGTCCAAACGACAGCGTAAATAGGTTTGCATCTGTGTTTCCTCCAGAGACTCCTAGATGGTAGTGTAGTGCCACTTTGCTGGTTGTTCACTGTGCTTGTGCCAGTCTGCAAATGCGGCGCACCACAGTCGAGTATAGCAAGCGACAGGCCAATAGCTCTGTTGTCGTGTGCGCGCAAGGTGTATGAACGCATGCTGGTCTGCCATTTGAATTGACATCTGGAGCACAATGCTTGTTTGTCTTCTGTTCAGTATGGGTACAGAGCGAATAGGAGTGCACAGGATGCTGTCATATTCCTCCTATCGTGGATACATTACGTCATGGGCGCATGGGAAAGTGGCAATAGCGGGCTTCTTAAAATCAAAGCACAATACCGTGAGAGTTGGGTGGATCGGGGATTGATGCCCTGGCTGAGATGGGAGTTGGCCCGAAATTATCAAACGCTATCCTTTGTCTGCTGAGCCGCTGTCCCTTTGTCACCAAGGCGTGTGGGTACTGGCCATCGCCGACAGAGTCGGACCAAGGCCTCCTCCAAGGGAGTTGTCTCAGCCACTTCTGTTTGTTATGTTCATTAATGCTGTACTTGTTGAGTTGCAGCAGCAGACCAACATAGTGTGTTATGCTGACGATATTGTGCTGTGGTGTGTTGGGAGCAGCCCAGAGGAGCTTGTTGTTCATGTTCAGGGAGCCCTAGAGTTTATTGCTGATTGTCTGGTTGTGAAGGGCCTTTCGCTAGCTCCGGCCAAGACTGAGATGGTGGTTTTTTAGTGATCAGCTCTCGTCCGCCAAACCCCTCTTAGTGTGAAAGTCAGTGGCATTGTTGTTCCCGTATTGACTGAAGTGACGTACCTTGATTTAGTTCTGGGTGGAGGGCTGTCGTGGGTAGCCAACATTTCTGCCTTGCGAGAGCAGGTTGCCTGCCATCTTCCAGCTCTTCGTGTGTTGGCGCGCAGTCATGCGGTTCAGCGAGGTGCACTACGGCTGTGTACTAGGGTGGAGTGTAGAAACCTTTTTTTTTTTTGGAATTCCTCATTGGCAGGGTGCGGAAAAGTTGC
>JAHWFP010187814.1:29269-45123 GCA_023313725.1 Lithobius niger | reverse complement strand
TATTTTCATCTGTTTATGTTTATGTTGTTTCTGTTTCTGTTTATCCTTTGAAATACCGAACCCTTATCAACTTGGCAACTCTTACGTATTTGCTAGAATGTAAGAAAATTTTTAGAAGAGATAAATTTTACTATATTGGGATGTACTTGAGAATTATCGGGATTTAAATTGAACAGTGTGTCAACTGGGAGTGAAACTGAGCTCGTTTGATATTTAATGTTAAGCTTAACCATTCCCCGAAAATCAAACTTTCAAAATGCTAATTTCCTGGATGGAAAGATGTAATAACTTGACAGCACTCTTTCCGTGATTATTGAATTGTAGCCTATGATCCCTTTCCATCCACATGGCTAAGTCTCGACCCTGACTCCACTTTCCTTTGTGGAACGACACGGGACTCAAGCCAGAGCTTTAGTGCAACGTTTCAACGCTGTCAGCACTGGTTGACAATAATGAGATAGAGAGAAATGAGGAGGTAAGGACGGGAGAGGAAAAGGAACAAGGAACAAAAACGGAAATTCAAGCCCAGAAACTCAAGACCATAAATTCAAGACGACAAATTCAAGACGAGAAATTCCCTACAAAAATGAGCTTCTTATTTACAATTATATTTACAATATTTACAATATTTACAATTATTTACAATTGTATTCGGTGCCTCCCGGAAACCCAGGCGGGTCAACCTGACATGCCTAGGGACATATGATTTATCCTTTATAGGACTCTTGACCGCAGCATCCAGGCACAATCACTTCATATCGAAAAAAAGACAACTGGAAAGTAGTTGGGTATTTTGCAGGTTAAAACCCACTTCTACTACTGCTGCAGGTTGACTGATATTTTACGAATTCAGAGTACTGGGCTGGTTATTCTTGATAATCCATTAAATTCTACATGTGTTGTAATTTACTGCTTTACCTCTGGTAAGAATAATTATGACATAACCTTCAGAACGTAACCTCTTATTCTCTGATCAGACCCACATTTTAGACGAGTTTACGAGCTAATATTTATAGTATATTTTTTTCGTCTTATTCAGCATTAGTTTATGACAAAGACATTTTTAACTTTAAAAAGTAAATTGAATATAAAATGTGAAAGTACTGTTTTCACACCAAAATAACCAAATATGATTTTGATACTTGGATATAATCCTTTTTATTTCTGAACATAATTTTATAATAATACAAACATTATCACAATCATTATCACAATCACCATTCCCTATAAAAAAAAAATACAAAAAAGTAGCCCATACTTTCATACAAAAATTATAATCAGTCGAGATTCAACATGTAATCATCATTAATACGGAACAAATTACTTTTCAATCTAACCAGGCATACAAGTACTCCGCATCATAATCCTCTTCCTCAGAATCATACGAGTTTTCGAAAGTAATACTGAGGTCTTCTTCGTCAAATTTATAATCCTCGTTATTATATAAACTCTTCACTTCATAAAATAGAAGTTCTAGTCCGTCGCATCCCTCGAAAAATCCCTCATGATCCACACGAGTAAACTCTAAACCAAGTCTCACCGGTCCTTTCAGCTGTCCCGACTTGAGGAACCCGCTGTACGAGTCTACTAGTTTTGTAGAAAGGTCTTCTATTCCGCTCACATCGAGGATCTTCAAGTTTGGACATACACTTGCCAAAAAAATGAAAGTTTCATCAGCATTCGTCAAGCCGTCTACAAATTTGGCGTACACAATTTCCAATCGTTTTTGAGCAGCTAAAATTTCAATGCCAAACCCGCTAAGTTTCAAGCATGTGACATCCACCTCTATTAAGCAGGGTGCTGAGGCTAAGTATTTCAAGCCTACATCCGTAACGCTTGTGCACGAAACATTCAAGGCCCTAATGTTAACGCAGTTTCTAACTAGAGTCATACAAAGTTCGTCGTCAACTTGACTACAGCAGTACAGGGACAGTCTTTCCAGTCTGTGCAAACACTGCAAAGCTTCACACCAGTTAATCACCTTCAGGTATCCATCCAAAAATAAAGTGGTAAGCGTACTCTGGTAATGGTGCAAGACTTTAAGCAGTGCATCTGGACTGAGGCAGTCACAGTAAGTAAGGCGCAAGTCCTGAACAAAATTGCATCTAACCACTAAGTGCTCAATGTCTTCAGCATCCAAAAACACACATCTGTACAGTCGAAGGGTCCTACAGTGGTCGTTTAAGACGTAAAAAGATTTACCTGATAATTCAACACCTTCACTGCCCCTACAAGATACATCAAGACATTCTAGTTTTGAACACCGACTCAAAAGAGAGTCTATTTCTTCATCAGTGACATAATAATACTCGTGTATCTTCACGGACTGCAGTTTAGCACAACCAATAGACATGACATGAACGTCCTTTTGGTAATCAATACCAATGCCGTGCAAAGCTATACTTTGAAGATTAGGACAGAACTCACCAACTATCTTCACGGCTCTTTCCGAATTCCAGAACGTGTATTTGTCTTGCCGCAATGTAAGATGTCTCACACACCGTCCACAACGAGACAACAAATCTAGTAAGACACTATCGGTGACTGATTCAGAGCATAAAACGTTTGGTGTACTGTTCCCATCTTCCTCGTCACTCACGGTTAGTACCTGTGGCCAACTCCAAGCCCTCGTTTTGCCCATCCAGCGCCAGTATTTACAAACCAATTCAACTTCTATTCGTTTGTCAATGCCTAGAAAGGAGAAGATGTACTCCAATATTTCACAAGGCAGTGAGTAAATGGTCAGACGGTCATCATTACAGATCTGGATATGTGGTTCAACAGATAAAACACTCCCGTTTACATCGGATTTGAAAACCGGCTGTTCAACTACGAGCTGGGTAATTTCGTTTTCTTCTGATGCACCGCTAGCTTTACAGATGCATAAGGTGTCGACTGTAGTAAAGTCGTTTTCTGTACAGTTATCCTTTGCAGAAGCCGCCATAATTTATCCTGCAGATTTGCAAATATGTAATATTGTAAATAAAATTATGTTCAGTTGAATGATGCGGCAGTTCTGAAGTCACGTTTAGCTTTCAGGCATCAAGGTCATCAGCTCCGTACGGCAATTCCAGATTAGATTAAATGTGAATTCCTCTCAACGCCACGAAGTAGGGTTCACGTGTAAAACGGTTGATTGATTGATTCTTTATTGATCCAAGGGGTCTACAAAACCATTCTATCATGCTAACCTAACTAAACTTAAACCTAAACCAACTGTATACATTGCCAAAGTCCACTGCCCCAACTCACAGCAACGAGAAGAAATAAGAAGCTTGTGCGCCAATTCCACCACTCCTACACTATACACTTAACTGCCATCTTTCAAACTACACCAAAAGGGGGGGGGGGGAGGGGGGCACACTGAGCCGGAAACAAGGTACAAAGCGGGTTACTGGTTGAACCACCGGCTTGTATTACAGAAGCTAATGGTCCTACGCAGGAAACCAACATCAGATGTAGGGTGTGGGGGAACACCAAGAGCCGAGAGCAGGGGATCGACCTAATCACAAAGAATGCACTGCTGCTGCGTCACCTAGAGGGAACATTCAAATAGAAAGTGGTGCATAGTTTCGTCCCCACCTCCACACCTACACATAGGCATGCAAGCCCAACCCAGACGGAATAAATGTGACTGAAGTTGGACATATCCAGTAATAATCGAGAAATCACGTTTGCATCTCTACAGGAGAACCCATTCAAGGTCCTTTTTGGCAAGTCCTTGAGGTATGCAAGCTAAACAACCGGCATCCAGTGGAACAGGAAGCCCATGCAGTTCGCTATTCTCCCCCAAAGATCCCACCGACTACCGGTCGCAAATCCCGGGGGCCAAGCGCAAACCTCACTTGGTGAGGACTGCCAATAGAACCCCACTTGGGAGACTATCCCCCAACTCATTCCCGAAGGAAACCGCATGACCCTGGGACCGCACGGACTGTACGGGACCAGGACATCCAGCAGATGGATTCCGCAGCCCTGCAACAACCCCAGGGCTCCGGTGGATTGACGATCACTGGACACGGAAACCGTGCAAGCCCCGCGTGCTATAAAAGGAAAACACCAATGCCGGGGGCATCAAGTAACTCTCGAGCACCCTGGGTCAGCAACAGGTAGTCTTGGAGAATGCAGGCCAAGGGGTCAGCCCGACCCCTAGCAATCACACACTGGGAAATCCTGACCAGCAGTTTCCTAGCACGAAAGGACACAGGGGTCTCACCAGTCTCAACATGCAAAGTACGCACTGGGGTGGTTGGCAGACACTCTCTCAACTTCTGACTAAAACCTAGACACCCAAGACCAATAGAGTACCCGACCCATGACACATCTACCATGTCGTAGGCAGCCTTAATGTCTAAAAATACAGTCACCACAAAGCAGTCCTTAAGCAACGCCTCCCAGATCCCGAACTCAAGATACAACACCGCATTTTGAGCACCTCAATGCTTCCGGAGGCCTAGAACTTCTTACCAGAACCTTCCACCTGCCACACCAGCCTATTAATACGAATTCGCTATTCGCTCGTAAACCGACAACAATAAAAGATGCCACGATAAGCTGATGGGCGAGCAATGACACCAACATAACGTAATGCAACAACGTACAGCACACAAGACTAACTTCAATAAATGAGTTTTAACACATTAATATTCTAGCACATTAAAGGGCAAATACATCCATTTTAACATGCATGCTTTACTTTTGAATCATTTACACAATATACTAAACACAAGAATTGCGGTAAGAATACGTTACGTACGTACGATACAACAATTTAATTATTGCATCACCAAAACACGACATGGAGACCGCCATTGTTAAGCTGGAACGCGCAGAAATTAATGCCGACTGATGTCACTCTTCGATTTCGACTCGCAGCCGATTGAGATAGCTCTATTGGCTGTGAGAGCTCGAGCATCTGACGGCCTTAGCTGACCACTACAAATGTTAGCTTATCAGCTTTTAGGGCTGATTTTTATGTGCGGTTTTAATTTCGTAAGTAACAGCTAGCGGACAATCCGGTTCGAGAGTAGGCCTGTTCATTCATGCAAAACGGTGTCGAAAGTTTTTTTTAATGAAGCTAATGTGTGTCGTTAACGAAGTCCTATATATATTTACGGTTGCGCGTCTTCTTGTAGTGGTTAAATGCGACCATCAAATGTTATTATTTCATTGAGTTAGGTCGAGGAAGCCTATTAACTATATAAGGAAGCAACAATGTTTTAATTTATCGTGATTTTTTTAGTCCACTACTAACTGAGAAAAGCGAAGCACGGACGGACAAAGTCGTCATAGTCTTCCCATGCCTTTTGGCAGTACAGGAGACAAAAAGCAGTCTTTAGTCGGTGAATTTTGCGTAAAGATAACCTCGACGAGTCAATGAGTCTGCTTTAGCAACGACGTCACACTGAGGGACGGACAAATTAATCAGGCGTTTACGAACGACTTTGATGAGCTATGGCAACAGCATTTGAACTGTTTGGAAAGTTTAGGAGAGTCGATTAGACACAAACAGTCATTTCATTCTTTCTAATATTTTCTTTCTCACCTGGTCGTACTAGGCCAGTATTCTGAAACACGCCTTGACATTCCTAACTTCAAGTAAAGCACCAGATTTATAAACAACACTCACAGCGAGATTTCTTAGCAACGGTGATGGCCAAAAGGGGGCTCAGTTCTGGAAATGCTTTATTTTTTTTAGTCAATTTAGGTATTGCTGAACCTTACAGACCTGTTCAGAGTACGGTCCTTAGAACAAGGCCAAGCCTAAAAATTACTTAAGGGGGTGCAGAAGACAATTTTACGCCCCTCCTCCCCTCCCCCAATAAATTAACAACTACAATTTGATACTAAATTTGTTGCGTGTAAAAATGTTAGGCTTAAAAATAACATTTTTAAGTGAAAATGCAAACAAGTGAAAAAGTGAGTTAAAAAACAGGAAGGAGCTGTAAATTACGAGTTACGACCTGAAGCCATTAAAAATATAGCCTAGTTTTCATTAAAAAAAAATCTTCAGTGCTTTCACGTCAGCCAACAACTGGAAACCAAAGAAAATGTAATAAGACTTATTTTTTAAGTGGCTAATAAGGAAAAGAATCTATAACTCATAAATATTACTTTAAAAAAAAAACAATATTGTTTTTCTTTAATACTTTTTCGCTCCTCATAGCTCTGACTGGGGGGAGCAGTTACACCCCCTGCACCCCCAGTCGGCCCGGGCCTGCCTTCGAATCCATCCACTGCTGTTTTTCCGTTCATTTGAAGATATTAAATAATTTCCCAGTCAAGGTGGTGAAATCGTGGAATGGCAGATGTGTTTTGGAATTGCTTGCCACTTTTTTTTATAACAGGCTTCGTCAGGTTAGGTTACAGGCAAACGAGCTTTTTAACGAAAATATTTTGTTTTTGCTGCATTTCCTTTGCATTTACTCTAGAAATGATCATTCCTAACGAAAGTTGGTGTCAGCGTCCGGCAGAATTAGCAGGATGGGTGATGCTATACAGTCGCAGAGCGAGTCAACCTGCGAGACCTTGTTGCGAATAATGTTAGAAATCATAGTCTTCTGTGATAAAAATCGGAAACAAATGGCTGATTTTAATTCCCCATTTTAATTTTTTTCAGAGCCTTTAGACTGGTTCTCGGTAGGTTAGGTCATTCACAAGCTATGTAGGAAAAAATAGATTCTTCAAGAAGACGTGTTACACAAAAATTTTGTTCATGAAACCAACATCCTAAATTTTTGCGTAGGAAAATATCACACTCCCTTCCCCCGCCCCTCCAAAAGAAAATCGCAGACTGGTTGCAAATTATCTTCCTCGATAGGTAATACCTATACCCGCTCATCCTCCTGAATAAAAAAGAAACATAATCATTTCTTTTTTTTTTAAAACCTCGGACTGTCTCTGAAACCTAGTATTTAAACGTTATGATTTTCTGCTGCCTGCTTCTGCTTATTCAATTGATCGACTGAATTCTGTAGATAAAACGTAGTAATATGCATTCTTTCAATTTTAGAAAAATATTGATAAAATTTTGTCATGTCACTGTGCCTTCCAAATGGCCCACGCAATGTTAAACTAAATTATTGTTAAACTATTTCAGTAGAAGCTGCTTTTCTTAGTTAGTAATAGAATTGATTATCACTTCAAATGTACTTTGCAGGACAAGAAGATTTAACCACGGACTATCTCCGAGCTCCGACACGCAGTGAATCCTCGCAATTTCATATAAAGACATTTTAATTTTCAGCCTTTACCCGTTTTGGCCTTGTTCGCAATAAAAGACATTAAAATGATGAAAATAACAAGAATACATGACTCTCACTTTGTAACCACATTCACGTGGACGCCATATTGGATTCACCTGGCGTCCAACTGATTCGGCCGCCACCATGACGTCCCCATGAATTTTAGATATGTCTAATTGGGAGTGTCATTTCCTTGTTAAGTTTCATCATTTTAATGTCTTTTATTGAGAACTAGGCCAAAACGGTTACTGGCTGAAAATTAAAGTGTCTTTATATGAAATTGCGAAGATTCACATGTGTGTCTCAGATTGACTGTGTGGTAATATTCTTGACCAACTAAGTAGATCTGAAGTGATAATTATTTGTATTATTAACTAAGAAAAGCAACTTCTACTGAAATACAAATTAGTTCAGTTTAACATTGCACGGGCCAATTGGAAGGCATAGTAGCACATGTACATTTACAATATTTTTCTAACACGCAATTTACTACCCTTTTATCTTGAGAATCATAATTCAGTCGAGCAATTGAATAAGTAGAAGCAGTAGCAGTCAACAAAAAAGTTTAACAAATCCTTCAACCAAAATAAGTAACAAGAAAGGTGAAAGCATATGACGAAATAGCTCACTGAGCCTGAAATAGAAGTACTGCAAAGAAATGAAAAGTCAACGTGTTTGAAACTCGGGAAGTGCTGAACTTGCTGGATGAAAACGAAGAATAGAAGTCTAATCCATCTTCCATTAACAGAGTGTGTTTTTAAGATTCACTTTTATGAACACACTTCTGAACACTAGTGTATATCGTGAAACATTTTGAACTAATAACCACAAGAAAAACAAGCGGCTACAGCGACTACCTATAGTCGCATCCGGTCTTCTGTACAGTTCTGCCACTATCAATAGTGAGGCACACTTCTCTATCACGCATTGCAACAGCTATCTCTATTATATAATCTAAAAGCAGTAACCATCAGAATTGCCCGTTAAAAATATGTTAGCTTTTAAGCTTATTTTACATTTTAGGCGTAATTGTCAGCGTTTAGGCCTAATTTACAACTTTAATTTCGTAAGTAGCACCTAACGGAGATTTGGATTGTATACAGTAAGCCTATTCATTTTTGCAACACGGTATGCCTCCGGACACACAGTTACAGCGTTACAATGTAATGCGCAACGTAGCCTATATAGATCAGTGGTAGTAGGGAAGGGACAGGAGAAGCCAGCAGCGACTCGTAGCAACTTGACGTTGCCATGGTAACGTGATTTTAGACCTAATTTTCATTTTTTAGGCCTAATTTTTTTAACGGCAGTTTTAGTTTCGTAAGTAGCAGATATATAGGCCTAACGGAGAATTTGGTTCGACCGTAAGCCTATTCATTCATGCAAATGCGACAAGACTCTTTTAAACAAAGCTAAAATGTTTTTGTTTTTACGGCTGCGTTAACACAAATCCTTAGGATTTCAGTTCTACGATGAAATGTTATTATTTAATTTAGTTACGTCGAAGAAGTCTATTAACTATAAGGAGGTAACGATGTTTAATTTGCCATGTTATTTAACTAACTTTTGACACTGAATCGAACGTTCTAAACAGTGGTCGTCTCTATCTGGAACGCGACGACGGACGGACGGACGGACAAAGACTGTACGGCTGTACAGAAGACTAAAAGAGCATAATCCAATCATTTTTTGAAAATAAAAAATCTAAAAATCATACAGCGTCTAGTTTTAGAACATTATTTCTTACTTAGATGGCAATAGGTCATTATTCGGCCATTAATAGGCCATTTCACAATAGGTCATTATTCGACACCAGCGAAAATTACATAACTTACTTTTTGGAATCGAATAGTACAGCTCTGTTGGGAAAAAACGTTAGGTAGTAAATTGAAAATGTTGAAATGAGAACAGGGTGGCGTTCTTCCTGGAAAACTGGGAAAAACCGCGAAAATTCAGGGATGTAACGTGGTATGAAGCCAAGGAGCACACAAGTGGTTTGAATCCGAGTCAACCAGTTCAACCCAAGTGCTAGGGGACACTCGAGAAGTATGATACGTAGGAAAAGACAATACACTGTATTGTAGAATATTAAAGTTAATACGAAAGTTAATAGCCAAAGAGGGGGGGGGGGACGTATATCCGCACAAACTGGCATAAAAATAACTTACGTTGATCGAGCACAATTGTAGCCTACCCACAAATTGGAGAGACGAACTCACAACCAACTGCATAAGCAAACTTGAAACTAATGACCGATCGAGAAAGCAGGCGGCCAGCCCTTATGAAGGGGATAGCTCCTCCCACATTCTAGGTCATTCGCGTGCAATACCCTATTAATTTACAGAAACTACGGTAATGTTCTATTGAAGTGGCATCACGTTCGAAAGGACTATACCACACACCATGGCTGTTTGCTGTGACGTGCATATATCACGTAACTGGGCTACTCCAATCAGACGGCCAAACAGCCGTTGTCCTCGTTCGTCATTGGTTAATTCATGGTGACGTCACGGCAAACAGCCATTGCGCATGGTTTATCTTCTGAAAAAGTGAAATGCAACTCCCCATTTTGCCCATCCCTGCATCATAATGAGGTCCGGCATGATGCAATCATGAAGGACGCCTTTGCAATGCCTAAAAATAATCGTCCTCGGGGCTGAGTCGACAGGCAAGGAACCGGTCGGCCCCCAGCGCCAAAGGATGAAGTTTACGGATGATGAAATATATTTAGATAATGGGTGTCTATACAAGCCTGTATAGCACCCCTAGTAATGTAGAATTTAGAGCTAGTTAGCGCCCTACACAACACGTTACTGAAAATTTGTTGGATTTGTTTATTAAACTGGGTAAAATCTGTGGGTTCACTCGTTGTTTTTGTATTCATAGTGTTCACAAAAGCGAAGAAAAGTAATTAGTGTTTTAACATCTGAATTCTCTTTCAACTGTCTTAACCAATGATAACACACAACAAGGCTGTGTACAGTTACTTTTAACAAAACGAGATTTGTGTGGCTGTATTAAGTACCAACTGGGAAACGGCCAAACAAAGCTCAATTGGAGGGAAAAAACACCAACGGAAAAAATAATAATTAAATAAAACAGAAAAACCAAACCACCTACTTAATTTTTACACTGGAAGTTTTAGTTATTATCGGTTAGGTGAGGTTAGAAGACTGAAGCTATATTATACAGGGTGTTAATAGCACAACACTTGGCGCCCCTTTCAAGGTTTGTGGTCCTTCAACTGAACCCTTAGAGGAGAAAAATTGGCTTCGGTTGAATTTCTTTCTTTGGATTTTATTTCCTGTCCTTTTCGTGTTATCCGATGAACTCTGAAGTATTGTTTCTTTTATCTTCCATGGGATTTACTCGGTCAATCCGGCGTCCACTCCGGACCACTCGGCTGTCCTCACTCACTTTGTTCGGGGTGCCCCCTGAAAAGGCTCGTGCTGCACGTTGAGACTTTTATAACCCTTCCGCTTGATGTCGGGCTGTCATTTGGATGCATTTTTGCGAAAGTGTTATACAGGGTGTCCACAAATTATTCACCCCATAAAGAAATTAAATAAAAAGAAAAAAAGGAAAATAGACACTGAAAAACTGTAGAGTGCCAACTGTTTATTAACTCAAAAAGTTGTTTTTTTTACAAAATTTCCGGTGATGATAAACCTCTACATGCGACCCTTTTGTCGTTTGGAGAATATCCAGTCGGAAATCGATTTCTCCTCAAACATTTTTAAGTATATCTATGAAATGGTGTTTATTACCTGATTTTTCTTGTGGGCTTCATAAAGGACAAAGTGTACGCAAGAAAGGTAACTTCTGTGCAGGAATTACGGAGCAACATCACCCAGGTGATACATACGATATCAGTAGACAAGCTTAAAAAGGTTTGGGGAGAAATGGATTTTCGACTGGATATTCTGCTAACAACAAAAGGGTCGCATGTAAAGAAAAACTTTTTGAGTTAATAAAGAGTTGCCACTTAACAATTTTTCAGTATCTGTTTTCGTTTTTTTTTAAATTTAATTTCATTGTGGGGTGAATAATCTGTGGACACTCTGTATTAGTATTGCATAATAGTGGGTCTGCAGATAAAGGCGATGACCCACAGAGCAAAAATATTGGAAACCAAAATACGTTCACGAAGGCTTAACCTCATTAAATTAAACGAAGTTTACTTAAACTACAAGTGGTTTTAACCATTTTAATCATATTCGATCCTTGTTACACACGGAAACGCATCATGTATAAAAATAGCAAATGCGTGTAACAAATGTTCATATCCGTCCTTTTGGTAGTAAGGAGTCGCTGTCTTCTTCGTCAATGAGCACTCGTCCTCTCCAATTTTTAAGAAAACGAATCTTCTTCATTATATTCATCTTCAGACTCGAAAACACCATAAAACTGAACGTTATCAAAATCCAGTTCCAGCCCGTCGCACCTTTTGACGTTTAAGCCAACCTGTGTTAGACTTAAACCTAATTTAAATGGTGCTTTCAAATGTCCATACATGACAAATTTTCCCAAAGATTTCACCAGTTTGCGAGAAATACCTTCTACCCCCTTTACGCTGAGTGTGTTTAGATTGCGACAACATCTTGCCAATTTGATGAAAGTTTTGTTCGCACAAGACAAGTCGTTCACATAATTTGCATGTACTTTTTCCAAACGTCCTTGTTTAGCCAAAGCTTCAATTCCAAAGCCCTTCAGATGCAAACTCGTGATATCCAAATCCTTTAAACAGGGCAATGGGGCCAAGTACGACAAACCCGAATCTGTAATTTGAGTGAGGGCAATGTTTAAAGTAGTCAAACTGAGGCACTTGCGAGCAATGCACTGACAAATACCATCGTCAATACACCATAAACCACAAACAATGGAAAGTCTTTCTACATTCCGAGGCAAAACATTACCCAGAGCTGGACACAAATCAGAATGCTTGCAGTCGTAGCAGTCCAAATACACGGTTTTTAATGAGTTTTCGTAACGTCGAAACAACTTAAGCAATGTGTCTAGCTTCATCTCATCGTTCGTACTCAGCAGAAGTTCTTGAAGACCACGACATCGCGTCATCAGTTCCTCTAAACTATTGTCTTGGAGAAACCTACAGTCAATCATTCGTAAAACTTTAAAGTTATGGTTCAAAATAGAAAAACACTTTCCTCTTATTTCGTTACCGTAAGATATTTCTAAGCATTCTAAAGTGTCACATCCTTCTAAAACAGCAATTACGTCTTCATCTTTCAGTCTGCGACAGTTCAGCTGCAGCAGTTTCAGTTTGGTAAAACCGAGAGAAGTCGTTCTCGGGCGAGATTGATCAAGGAAGAGTAAATTGTCCAGCGTTAGTTGCGTAAGATTAGGGCAATACTCCCGAAGGATCTTCAGTGGCTCCTTGAGATTCCAAATTGAGTATTCGTTTTGCTGCAAAGCAAGTTGTTTCAAACCACCTCCAAAACGAGACAAAAGGGATTTTAACACATCGTCAGACATTGCTTTAGACAAGAAAACGTTTGATGCATTCTCTCTTATCTCTCCCCAATGCTGGCGATCTTCTTTTACACTTAAAACCTTTGACCAACTCCAAGATTTCATATTTCCCAGCCAGCGCCAATGTTTACAAACCAGTTCAATCTCAATTCTCTTACGGATATCCAGGAAGGAGAAAATGTGCTCCAGTACTTCACTCGGTAAAGAATGTATGGTCACGCAATAATTATTAGCATTTTCGATAACCCCTTCAAGAGGCAGACTAGCAACGTCTAAAATATTCGAGTCACGCGTCAAAACGCGATGTTTTTCTTTCACATGCTTGGTTATTTTTGCTTTCACTTTTTCATGCACTGCCCGTGTCTTACGAATACGAAAATAGAGCATTTTCAACAAAGGCCTTTTCTTTAAAGTCAAGAAATCCGTCATTTAGTACTTAATAACCACTTTCGTTCAGTCAATGTTGTCAGGCTCCACGGTTTTGAAAATTAACGTGGAGTCCGGTCATTATGGTCATCAGTCCCAGAAAATATAAAGCGGCTCACTTTTACCTTATCCCTGTTATAAGGGTTGAGTCTATGCTAATTCAACAGCTTCAACAAGTAGCCTATAAACTTAGTGAGTTTAAATTATACAACATCTGCACTGATCCTTTAATTTTATTCGTCACAACGCGATCTGGTGTGAACCTGGCCCATCCTCCTTCGTGTACCGACATGTGAATATCTTGCCTGATGTAAGTGTTAACGGGAGGGACTTACTCCCTCTTTGTCCCTCCCCTTCCTACTTTTGCTTCCCTTTCCCCTTCACCTCACTTCTCGTCAACGGGATGGTGTGAATGGGACGTTGCTGCTGATATTTTGGAAGTGTTAAAGGGACTGCTATCTCTTCACCCCTCCCCCACTCGTCCCTCTTCTCCCCTTCTATCCCCCCCCCCACTCCGTCTCTCTCTTTGGCACAACCCTCTCATGTTTGTTAACGGGAATTTTCCACTGACATTTTGGGAGTGTTTGGGAGTGTTAATCCTGTATTCTCCCCCTTCCCCACTCCTCATAATCCCTACCCCTGTTCGCTTGTTCGCTCTCTTCTATGTCCCTCACCCATCCTCCCTCTTCCCTCCCTTGCCACACCCTCCCATGTATATTCATGGGGACAATGTTAACAGGACATTTTCATAGAGATTTTGGAGGAGACTCAGAAAAGATGCATACTCGTGTTTTACTGAATGCTAAAAAAAAACCGTAACACTGAGGAAGACATACAGGGTGTCTCTGAAGTCATGGTCATACATCGGCAGGGAGGTAGAACTGATCACATCCATAAAAAAAACCTATAATACATACGCTGGAAATGACTCGTTTCTGAGATAACGGGGCCTGTTTCCCAGGGTGACACAGGCATAGTCAGCCAACTTTCAGGGGCAGCGCACCACCTGCTTAAAAAATGAAACCATACGTGACGGTGAAGACACGCTTAGGAACGAACCGTTACTTACAAAGTTATTGCTCATCCGTCCTAGACGAGGCGCCCACACATTAGGGTTGTAGGTGCCCCCTTCCCTCCCCGGCTAGGTAACTGCTAGAAACAAAGCAAAACACCAAAAAAAAGTAGTAAGTTGAAATCGCCCAGACAGTGGCTTTGACCGCTTCCCCAGAAGGAACCTTTCGTGCCTCATGCAGTCTGAAAGTGTTGTTGCATATGCCACACAGCCATGATGAAAAAAAGTCAAACTTGGTTTGGTAGAAAAACGTAAAACTTCTCATAAATTTCTCTACTTGTGGAAAGAAAAGTCTTCTCCCACTTAATTTCTTTGGTTTAGAGGAAAAGGATAAAACTTCCGATTAATTTCTTTACTTGTGGAAAGAAAAGTCTTCTCCCACTTAATCTCTTTGGTTTAGAGGAAAAGGATAAAACTTCCGATTAATTTCTTTACTAGAGTATGGCAGTTAACTTCACCAACCAAGAGCTAGCTGACATGCATTACATGTACGGTTGGGCCGACGGCAATTCTGTAGAAGCAGCCAGGCTGTATGCTGTGAGCTATCCGAACCGAAGGCATCCGGACCGTCGTGCGTTTATTCGGCTTTACCAACGTCTGTGTGAGCGCGGGTCATTTGAGGTAGCACCACGAGAAGGAAGGCCAAGAACTGTTCGTACCCCTGAACTGGAATAGCGGGTGTTACGGAGGGTGGATGACGATCCGGGAATCAGCACAAGGCAGGTTGCTTTGGCAGAAAACGTGGACTGTAATGCTGTCTGGAGGATCCTGCATGATGGACTGCTGCGCCCATATCATCTGCAGCGGGTGCAAGCCCTAGCTGAGAACGATTATCCTGCACGCGTCGTATTCTGCCAGTGGCTTCAACAACGATGTGCTTCAGGCCCTCTCTTCCTCAGCAGAATGTTGTTTACTGATGAAGCCGCCTTCACCCAAGATGGAATTGTGAACTTCTACAACACCCATGTCTGGGCGTATGAAAATCCTCACGCGACCCTGCAAGTGCGAAACCAGCATCTTTTCTCAATCAATGTGTGGGCTGGTATTGTAGGAGATCACCTCATCGGCCCGATCATTCTACCCAACAGGCTTACAGGGTCGGCATATCTTACCTTCTTGCAGTATGAATTACCTGGTCTGCTCGCGGACATACCACTGGGGACACGGCAGAGGATGGTGTGCCTGCACGACGGGGCACCACCCCACTTCCTGCTTGCTGTGAGGCAGTATCTAAACGAACAATTTGGGGAGAGATGGATTGGCCGAGGAGGCCCAATTCTGTGGCCTCCCCTTTCACCTGATCTCAATCTATTGGACTATTGCATCCAGGGTTACATGAAGGGACTTGTTTATTCACGCAGCGTATAGGCAGAATTGCGCCAACGTGTTCATGATGCATTTCAGCAGGTTAGGCAGAACCAGAGGGTCTGTGCAAGGATTCGTGCGTCTCTCAGTAGAAGAGCGGCGTCATGCATTTAAACAAACGGGGGCCACTTCGAACATTTGTTATGAACTCCTAGTTTCGTCATGGCAGTGTGCAAACGTTTTCAGTCTGCATGAGGCACGAAAGGTTCCTTCTGGGGAAGCGGTCAAAGCCGATTCCAACTTACTATTTTTTGGTG
>JAHWFP010187814.1:0-20145 GCA_023313725.1 Lithobius niger | reverse complement strand
CACGTTCTGATTCTAAGCGTTGCTGCTGCTTTTGTGATATGATGATTCGCGACGGTAAGATCATGAATAACGGTATGAATAATGTTTTTTTTTTTCATTAATTTCTTTTGAAAGCAATTTAAGGCTCGTGTGGCTGAACCGGCTCAATTTTGAACATTACCAAACTTTTTTGGGGAAGAAGAAATATCTGGTAAAGGAAGGAGCCAAGCCGGGGATTCGATCCTGGAAACTTCGATCATCGTAGGGACCGAAAGATTACATAGCTGCTGATGGAGCATGGTAGCCTCTCACACTACCTTGGCCGGCGTAGGGGCTCAACCAGATCCGCAAACCTCCAGCAACCAGGCTGAGCTCTTTCACCGCGCTCAGCCACGATGATCACTATGATGTAGATACTATATTTAAAGAGTTTATAAATTCCTTTGGTGGGCGTGTTTGGAGTACGTGTGAACAAGCTCACTAAACTAATTGGCCCGCTCTACAACGATATTAGGGGGGGGGGGGTAGACAAAATGGCCGCCACGTCTGGTTCATTTCGTCGAGGTCTGTTCTTCGAGGTAGCAACTTTGTACGGTGCGACGCGACATCTATTGGCGGCTAGTGGCGGTTTTCGAAATAATAATTTAAATTTTTACGTAGATTTTGGTGGCAAATTTTTTATTATTTATTAGAGTATTTTTAAATGGTGTTTAAAAATTTCACTCAGCTACAGTTAAGCTATTTCACTGCGTTTGCAAAAAAAAAGCAACACGTTCGTTGGTAGTTTGTACGGAGGGTGTCGCCCTCGGTTGACAAACTGCAGCAACTCAATCGCATCAGCGGCACTTTCGGCGGCCATATTGCCAACCCAGTCACGTAATGCTACTTTTTATTCAAGATCCGGCCCGTACTGTAGATAGGCCTGGTCTGAATAAACAGAAAATTAGCCACGGTAAAAATATTTTAAAAATATTAAAAACATTGGTGCCACCTACATGAAAATTTAATTATAACACATGAAATACCACACTTTCGGGTAGATGACACCACTGTTTGTTCTTATTTAATTGTTTTCCATTTGGTGGTGAGGAAACAAATCAAAATAACGATCACAGGAACAAAAGGGAACTTACAAACTCTTTCAAATCTATCGCATTAAAGATTTCTGACGTTATTCATTGTTCGGAAGTTGGTGTTGAAACAGTGCCATAAATTCAAACAGTGTTTCACTGTCCTCTACCGAGCCAGCCCATAGGAGTAGCAACAAATTAACAACATTTCCCGTAATTTGAATTCTTTTGCACCGCAGTGATGTTTGTAAAGTAGTATACAAAAGTAGTTTTGTTAGGTCAGATCACTTTCCTTGCCCGAATTTCAAACTTGCAGAGCTTAGCTAGCTTGCCGGAATCACACTTTGGTTCCCATAACATTCGTATCCAGGACATTTTGTCGTCCAGAGCATCCCAGGACAGCAGTGTCTAAATTATCGGATTATCGGATTTACCGTTTGGCACAATTGGTTCGCTGGATGCATCACAGGGCAATTAAGGAACTTAACGCAGTTAAGTAGAAACTTCTGCAATAACTGAGGACAAAGCACCAAATCATTTTATTCTTGCTACTTTTTTACTTTCAAGCAATACGTTACCAAAACGCAGAGTGCCAATGACGTTACTTCCTTCTCTTCTATTCCCTATTCTCTACCACATCCTCCTTCTATACTTCCAGCCTACCACTTTTATTATGTAGACTAGAATTTTCAAGCCAGGAACGCAGGCTGTTTCATGAAACAATCCCCACCCCCCATCCCCATGTAATTTGTTTCATAAAACAACCCTTTCCCATTCCCATGTAATGCTATGCTGGCTGTTTTATAAAACACCCCCCCCCCCATCCCCATGTTGCAAACAAACGGTGCATCAGAATTTCCAGGCCAGCTACGCTAGTTGTTTCATAAACCAATCCTTCCATCCCCATGTTAAAAACGGTGCATCAGAATTCCAGGCCAGCTACGCTAGTTGCTTCATAAACCAACCCTTCCATCCCAATGTTGAAAACGGTGCATCAGAATTTCTTGCACACCTACGCTAGCTGTTTCATAAAATAACCCTCCCCCCCCCCCTCCCCATGTTCCAAACGGTTTATGCATCGTTTACACAATTAATTTTTGTGGCTAATAAACGCTGTATCAGTGATCGGACCCGTCCGTGTATTTTTGCACGTTTTGCTTATTGTTCACTTAGCCTTTAATTTTAATCTTCCAGCGGTGTTGCCATCAGTTCATGCATTGTTTAAACAATTATTTTTAGCTGGCTAATAAACGCTGATTGAGTGAGCGAACCCGTCTGTGTATTTTTGCGCGTTTTTAATATTTATCCGAGTTTCCGAGTTTCACTGATCATTTAATTTTAATCTTCCATGGGTTTAGGCCAGCGGTTTATGCATCGTTTAAACATTGGTTTTCAGCTGGGTAATAAACGCTGATTGAATGAACCAACCCATCTGTGTATTTTTGCGCGTTTTTAATTTTTATCCGATTTTAACTAATCCTTAAATTTTAATCGTCAGGCATCTTTTAAACAATCCTTTGTCGCAGGCTAATAATATTATAGCGTGGTAAATTAAGTTCATTGTTTACAGAGGTTTTATTGTTGTAGGCCGCTTTGCAACGTAGCAATGATAAGCCTCGTGCACCACTGGTTTGTTGGAGTTTAAAGTGATTGTTGGAGTGATTGTTACTAATTGTATTGTCGGTTACACATGATTTCGGAATTTCTGTAGTTGGGCGCATAGCGTACGGCCCAGGCTCACTTAGAATAAATTGAATTTGAATTTCGGGATCAGAGCTTATAAGGTGTAGATTATTAATTATGACCATACTTTTGCCGTTTTCATTGTTGTAAAGTCAGCTGCTAAATCCCGTATCAGCCCAGTTGCAACAATGCTTTCTATGTTGCTAACGCATTCTTCAAAAGTGAGCCGGATAAGTGGGCAGGATAAGTAGGTCGGCCCACTTATCCTGCCCACTTTTAAATGTTTAAACCCGGTTCAAACAAGTGTTTTAAAATAAACACTTTTTGGCACACCTAAAAAACATTTTTAAATGCTTTACCAGAAACACATACAACAGCGTTTTACTAACAGGATTGATTAAAAAAAAAAAACTTTCATTTTACAGCACGTCCTTATTTTAAATTAAAAGAGTCGGTCAGTCAACGAAATGTCCACTGGGACTTGCTCTCCATCAGGACCAGAACGGCGATTACGTTCATTTGCCCACACCCTATAAACATTTAAATTCCAAGATATTGAACGTCTCAAATTAACGCACTTCCTTGAATTTTGAAGCTGAAGTTCACCAGAAGTCACTTGCATATAAATCTGTTACTTACTTGAGGCTTGACTTCATTAGCCTATTCGTCACACAGGCTTACCCGGCTAAGCCATTCATCGTCCTCGTCAGAGAAAAGATTCGAAACACCCAAATCTATTGGGCAAAACTTGGCTACCATTGTGATAAATGCAGTTTGGAATTCACAACAATGAACAAGCAGTCAACAATGAACATGCACGCAGCGCCAACATGCATCTCTTGAGACGACACATTGTTATAAAACCGCCGTGAAATGGAGAATTGGCGCTGATCTGAAAGTGCTTATGTTTGACGAAAAGTATGGTCATAAGAAACTTATAGCCATACTTTTGCCACAATGTCCGCTGATAAGTGTTTTTTGGCCCACTTTTTCTTTGACAGATTCCTCGGACTGAAAGAAACATCCTCGGCCTTCGGCCTCGGACGATCTTTCAGTCCTTGGAATCTGTCAAAGAAAAAGTGGGCCAAAAACCACTTATCAGCAGACCATTGTTGCAAAAGTATGGCTATAACTATTACTTATTATCCACCTTTCTTCTGGACCATTGTTAAAACGATGCTGTATAAATTCCGTATTCGCACGGTTGCAACAATGCTCAACAATGGTTGCATACTTATTCTGCACACTTATTTCGCACACTTATTAGAATTCATACAAGTACGACCAGCTGTGTAAAGCAATATACTACTTTGGTTCAAGTTCTGACTGGGAGGGGTCGGGCCTCTTCGGGAATATTCTGCAGGGTCCTCAGGAATACTCGCACCGGGCGACGGGGGTGGGGGGGGGGGGGCCAAGAAGCCTCGTCAAAGGGATGTGGGGGAGTGAGTACGCTTCCGCAGCAGGATCCGAGCTACGAAAACTAGTGCATTTTTAAAGAAACCGGCGTAAATGTGAAACGTTTTTCTGCAACTTGGAGATACAATTTAAAGCACCTGACTCCGGTTGGGGTGGCCCCCGGGGGGGGGGCGTCGACGAAGCTAACGTTTTTCCATGAAATGGGCGTTGAATTTGAAACGTTTTCCTGCAACTGAGCGATGCAATTCTTACACGAATTCATTTCTAATTTAAAAAAAAAATGTTTGAAACAATGGTTTCCTGCAGTGTGGGAGGTTCAACAAATCTAGCGTAAGTTTTAAAGAAATCTGCGTGAATTTAAAACATTTTCCTGAAATTTAAAATGCAATTTTCATATGAATTCTCGTGAAATTGTTCAATAACAAAAGGTTATTTTTTTTTTAACTAGGGCTCCTGTAGTGGGGGCCTCCCGGGATCTCGGACGGCCCAATCCTTCACTACTTTGGATCACTCTTAAATTTTCCGCATTTTAAACCGCCAACATTACGTTATTTAACAACTGCAGCAGCTCTATCGCCGGCATTATTGGTCGATTCCGAAGTGCTCCTTCAGCGAACAAGGGAAATTGAGATTTTACCCCCTCAGACTACGACCAAACTTTAATAACAATATCTTAGGTGGGATGACCGTTCAAAGCATATTGTTAAAGCGTCGTTGTAACGGACTGTTGCTTCATTTCGAATGTCCCCTTCGACGAACAATGGAAATTTTAACAATACGACGCTTGAAACGTCATATCAAAGCATTCTGTTAAGGCATTGTTGTACGATTGTTGTCCGATCTTTCTGAAAACAAGGATATGAGAAAGTCTCCTTTCTTCCGACAACGGTATTTCTGTTCGGCGCGAAATGAAGGTAGGGTAATAAGAAAGTTAGAGCATGGATTTTGCAACAATGGGCCGGTATAAGCGATTTAATGCACACTTTAGAACATCCTCTTTCACTTCGCCCCCTCGGACGATTCCACACCTCCTTCGACGTCGCTCTACCAAAAGCGTGCATTAAATCGCTTATACCGGCCCATTGTTGCAAAATCCATGCTATAACCCTTGCTAATTAGAATACGAACTCGTTTGATGCTGAAGGTAAGGTTTTACTATTCCGAAGTCAAAACAGCAAAGGCACACCAATAAACTTTCCTGTAAGGTTTCAGATACTGCAGTATTGTTGTACTGTTTAGTCTACGTGAAACCTTACTGTTAAGTCAAGTGTTTTTGTTTTTTTCAGCATTTTTACTTTTCACACGATAAATCAGCTAATGATTGGTGCATTCTACTTGGCTAAACGACAACGTTGAGTCATGTTTAAAAACTAATCGCCTTAGTTTGCTTAGCACAGCTCTACATGTAAATCAGTGTTCGTGCGAGTCTTTAAAAACCTGGAAATGTCCTGGAAAGTAATAATGAAATTCCGTGCCTGAAAAAGTGCTTGAAAATCTTGATAAATTATGTACGTGTCATCAGTAAGTGCTGAACGGAAAGTAGGCGACATGAGTGAAGAACACTGAAATGAAAAATTTTGTTAAGAAAAGTTTCGAGTTTACATTATTCTTCCTTTGTTTGGGCGTGAAAAGTTTTGAAATTTGGGGTCTGATGTAAATTGTGTTTAAGTGTATAATGGTTGGGCACAGCAGTAAGATTGCACGTGGACTATTGCCATATCTTAAAGCTTACAGGAAAGTTTATTTGTGTTAATTTGCTGTTTTGACTTCGGGTTAGTTAAACCTTACCTTCAGCATCAAACGAGTTCGTTTTTGTTTTCTAATTCGTGCCACTTTGGCATACCATGCAGTTTAGATTACCTTGTTTTAATGTTTTGTATCATTATCAATTACGGTTCAATAATCTTCAGTCGACTGGCGTGTGCTGCTTGACTATACACAAACCAATATGGAAACAAACCCGTTAATCTTTAGTCTACGTCTGCAGCTGGCGTTTGCTGATTGACATTGTTGCAATACAATGGTTTTTTTTTTTTTTAAATGTAAAACCACCAATCTGGTTATTTAGAGCCGCCTTACCCCCGAACCGCTTGATCAATTAGAAAAGCTTTTATCGTCGGTGTAACTGCAAAACTACGTAAGTGACATTCGGCAAATTTTACTGGACCAGCAAAAAACGCCTTTTTACTTCTAAGGTTTTGCGTTAACAAAAACAGCTGTAAAATGTAACACCTCGTAACTAAAAAAAAACGTGGTTTAACAATTTTATTTCGTGCAAAATTAAAAGCTGTTGGATATAAACTATAGAGGGATGCATGCTCTAAACAACTAAAAGTAATTCAAAGGTTTTAAATTGAATTTCCTTGAGCTACAAAGAAAATTATTTAGTGAACAATCACCACGTGCATTGGAAGCAGAACTTCCAGTTAACGAGTTTTTGCGTTTTAACTTGTTGGCCAATCATTTACGAGGTTTTAACACGTGACCATTTCAGAGCCTTCTGATTGGTTCACTGATACAAGGTTTTGCAAGTACACGGAAGACACCTAGAGCCATCTTTTGACACGATAAAACAAAAATCATGAAACATTCAGTTCCGTGGTTATGCAGTTACACCGACGTTATGTAAGGGACACATCTACAGAGCAAAAGCTGTAAAATGAGCTAAGAACCAGCTTTATAGAAAAAATAGTTTGATCTGTGGAGAGCGTAGCAGAAACGTGTCATGCCAAGAAGAAGAAGAACAAGAAACCAAAAACGAATTTCATGGTTTCAGCTCAGGTCCAGATCTCCAATTAGCTTCGGCGGATTTTAATGAATTTAGTTATGCTTGGCCAACAAAGCAACAAACCAAATTTAATTGAAAATATTCACAGACGGCTTAGATATTAAGCGTCAAAATTTCGGCTTTAAGATGGGAGGTTGGGGTCAAACCTTACAGTTAATAACATCAAAAACCAAAACTGGTAAAAGGGACCATCAAGTTCCGAATTGTTCGGCCCTTCAAAGGATTGATATCAACACACCAAAACATTCGTAAAGTTAATCGTACCGACTCGGTTGAAGGTTAAATAAAAACTAGAACATTGCATTTTCGGTAGCAATGTTCAAGTTTCATTTAACGTCCAAAGTATTAATCGGTGCAATCAACTTGGCGAATGTTTTGGTGTGTTGATATCACTTCTTTGAAGGGCCGAACCACTCAGAACTTGGCAGTCCCTTTTACCAGTTTTGTTTTGGATATTATATCACTTCTTTTGTTTTAATTTTGTATTAGACTCAGCTGAACTATAGCCTGCAGATGTGTAATTATGTACCACGTCAACAATAGCTTGAGTTTCCAAGATTTTCAATCTTTTCACTCCTTTGAGAGGCCGAACCATTCAGTACACACACTCAACTTAGTAGTCGCTTTATCAGTTTATGGTTTTGTTTGATTTTGTTTTAAATTTTTTTAATTTAGTTCATATCACTCCTTTGTGAGACCGAACCATTCTCAACTTGATAGCCGGCCTCTTTACCAGTTTCTGGCTTTATTTTGACATTTTGTTTGTTTTTCGCGAACTGGACGTGGACACAATTTCTTGGCAACGTTGTTTAGAATTGTGACGACACACTAGCGTATGTCTGGATACGCACGTCAGTAAGGGTTTAGGGACGCGGTGAGGGGTGTGGTTGCTTTCTGTGATCAAACGGGTAGTTTTGGTGATGGGAGAGGCTAGTGTAGCTTGCTGCACCGTGTGGAGGTGAGTGGAGGCTAGTGGTGTATAGGGGTCGGTTTATGGTGTTATAGTATGGTGAGTAAGTGTTTTTGGATGTTTGTTGCATATTGGGGCTTGATTGGGCAGCCCTGGAGTTTTTGTTAGATGTAAAGGTAGATCGTAAGGTAGAGTAGAGCATGAGAGGTTAAGCCCGTGTAGAGCTCTCGCAATAAATCAAATCAAATCAGTAAACACATTATCATTGTCCGAACTTTGGCCGTCCAATGAGAGACGATGTCAACGATACTAACCATGGTTATAACAATATTTTCGTACTTACGCGCCCTCCCACGCCATTCCCTTTACACTCCTAGACTGTAAACCAGAAAAGATATGCAGTTCGTATCGTACTGAAGTCATTTGCCCATTTTCCTAGCTGGAAGCCTTGCCGCTATATCGGTTTCGGTGAATAATCACCCTATGGGGGTGAGCGGACTAGAAGTAGCTAGTGCCTAGCTAGCTAGCAAGTAACACATTTAAAGTGTGCGCGGCCTATCTTGAGTTCGCTGCAGAACGAACACAGATAATCGATTGTATATTTTTGGTAGCAGAGTGCCTTGTTGATATCCAAAATGGTTACAAAAACAATGGCGGCCGTCGATTAAAGCCGCTTCCTCCAGGAAGACGTATAATAGCCGCTCATAAAATACTTCCAGGACTCAAGATACGCCGCGCACACAATACGTACATCGTTACAGAGGGTACGATTTTGTTTTGAAAGCCGCTTAGCTGACATTTCTGCACTAGTTAATTTTTGTCAGGTGGGTCATTGCTTTCCATTTTATCATAATTTAACTTTTGTACCGCGTTGTTATTTTTCCCCAAGCACCCGAAATGAGCCCAACTATGCTTCAGGATATGGATAAGTCACTTACGCTATGGCATCGCGCTATAATGGTTTACATCCTCGACAATTGTATTGATGTGATATTTGTGGCCTAACTTGGCGCGACACACCAGTGAAGCCAGCGTCCAGTGAATATTGTGACGATGGCACGTCAACTTTTTTCCTCATTCTGGACAGTGTTAGCTCCATTGTATTCCTTCGTTTACTACACGCACTCTAAGGTACACATTGTCACAAGCAAGTACAAACAATACGTACCAGTGCTGAGTTTTCCAAATCCGCTCACTACTCCCATTTTGCCAGTAAAGTCTTGATGATAAAAAGGTAGGCAGATGGGAACGATGTGCATTTGGAAATCCACGGGTTTCTCCAGTTCCAGAAGGGCCACGTCGTTTTCGAAAGTGGACGCCACGAAGTTGGGGTGGGGGTGGACCTTGCGGACATTGCGTTCAACTATCGGAAGCATTTCCCGTTCACTGGACAGGTCGTGTTCGCCCATAACTACGACGAAGGTTTTGAAGAAGCTGTAGATATAAAGTTACAGGAATTAAACGTAGGAAAAAAATTTCAGCTCCGAGAATCACACAAACCGTGTGATACGTAATTCACTGCAGTCTCTGGATGTAAAAGATACACAAACTGTGGCAAAACAGTATAAAATACCATTGTACAACTCTTCCATTGTTGTAGCCGTGCCTTAATTTCGTGAAGATGCACGGCTGCAACAATGAAATCATTGTTGGACTAGAGTGCCCCGTGCAGTCTTACTACCATGAAGACTGCACTGTGCCACGGAACCCAAAGAAAAAACAAAGATTATTAACACTACCTGAAGCTGCTGGCAAATCAGCAGCGTACGAAACACATTCACCTTCCACAATTAAAGGAATTTGAGACAGCAACACATCTGTATCTGAATCATAAAACAAATCGTCGGCTGTGTTGGCCATCGCCAATGCATAGCCACAATGGAGTCGTCTTTCAGGAATTTTGAGACTGAACGGGACTCGCAACAATGGTCTCGTTGTACAAGTGTGTTAGACAACATTGTTCGGCAACAATGCGGGTAAGAAAGCCTCTGTTGATCTCGTGCCTTCGGCAATCGATCGACCTCGGCTTTCATACCGCATTGTTGCCGAACGCCGTTGTCTAACTGATACAAAGATGTATAAGTTTTCAACCTTTTTAGCCAAATTTGTGCATTTTTAAGCTTATATTATTAAGAGTGCAGAGTGCTCAACAATGGTGAACCAATACACAGTATACCAACAGTCTTTTTTTTTTTGGGGGGGGGAGGGGCTCAACACTTTTTTTGGCCGATGTTAGGCCGATGAAAACGCAAAATATTTATGCTTGACGCTGAGGGATGGAGCACATGAATTGAGAAAGAAATGACTGCAGATTTAAGTAGTAATTATGGACAACGCATGCCTTAATCTTGAAGTACATACATTGGTCAAGACGGAAGTCACATGAGATAAGACGAGGCCAATTGCGTGAGCGATGGGAGAGAAATGAATAATACATTAAAAAGATACGTCACATGTGTGGTCATTTGTGTTTGTTTGGCTTCTCCTCAAGAATTAAGGCAGGAACCGTGTACAGCGGCCACCACGTTACAACTATCATTTCACACAAAAAATTAATAATGAAACACTCAAATCTTCAAAGTTTCCATATGTTGAACAACGTTGCAAAATTAACTTAAAGAAAACCAATAATGAAAGCAAGCACCTTTAAATGGCCGACCACTAGCATACCCCTAAATATTACAAAACAACAACAACAACAACAACAAACACACAGTACTTGCCTCAAACAATGAACCTGTAAAGTAATACTAATTAATAGTAGGAGCAAATAAAGCATACGTGTAGGATCTAGTTCGCATGAGCAAATAAAGCTATTAAGCTTTGTCTTGATGGCATTCCTGAACAGTGATGGCTAGAAGCAGAAGCGAATAAATATATATATAGACGTCCGTAGGACGTGGGAGTGGCCGTGTTGCATCTCTTGCTTTAAATCCCATCTCTCGTCACAAGATCGTCTGGGAAAGAAGCTCAGATATCCCAGCTCAGATATAAATCAGAGCAGCACTAAAAGGCATCAGTTTTCCGCACGTGCGTGAACTGCCATTGAGTCGGGAGGCGAAACACGTGATTTCTGCCTCAGTCGGCCTTGGCTTGCAGTACCCATTTGTTTATCCTCTTCACGCTCGTGGAATGCTGATGCACACGGAGGTGCCACGTGCCTGGATGTACCGTTAATGGAGTGGTATTTTTCCGCATTTATCCATTAGGTTAAAACCTGTATACCGTGTATTTTTAACGTGTGTTATCCGAGAAAATAGTTACGATCAGTCGTTCCAAATTCGACCGCATGGGGTCGCGGCCGTGAAGAAGAGATGGAACCTGCGGTAATATTATCATGGACACTCCCATTTATATCGCTCCTGCTAAACGTAAAACGATTAATAACTAAATAGGCGTACCATAAATTACTGATAACTTTAAAAAAAAATTCTGTAATGTGTAACCAACTTCTGAAATGACTGAAATGATTGAACTCTTCATCATTTTATTATTTTTAAATGCACGTGTCCTTCTGGAACCTGGAATATGAACGGACATTTGAGGTGCTTCAACTCTGATCTTTCCCACATCGGCTGCGACTTTTGTCGGTCGTTTTTTTTTTTTTTTTTGCCTTTTCTACAGCAATCAGTTACAGAGAGAGCCGTTATAATAATTACGGCTGTTTTTCGCAATTACGCTGGGACAGAAGATCTTTTACGGCTGGGAACATTCGCTCTTCTCCCTTCTTCACGTGTCGGACAACTTTCATTTCTTTAATTTCTTTATAATCTGCACAACCAAGTTCCTGAGGGTCACGGTATGCAGTACGTGCCACTGTGTACCAGCTCAGCCTCCACACAAGTCATGATAGCAGTGAACAGTTTGTTTAGTGACATACACATTACACAACTGTGTCCTGCCACATCGTGTGGAGGCTGAGCTAGTAAACAGTGATGCAACAGAACACAACGTTTTCAGAGTGTACCCTACACCATGTCTCAGTCACAGATTAGAAAGCTAACTAGATATCGCATCTTATTTCTTCCAAGCCTACACGGGGTCCTGGCGGTGGTTGCGGCCTGTGGCTACTAACGCCTCTGCTAATGCTTTGCGTACGAAGCAGCACGTAGGCAAAAAATATGAGAGGGCGTGTCAGTATGGCTTAGCGGTAAGACTTTGGTTTCAAAAGTCGTGGGTTCAATTCCCCGCCCAGGCAGTCTGGTATTTAAGTCCAAAAGACAACGCAAATAGGTTTGCATCCGCATTTATTCAATACAAGAGGTTTTAGCAGCCTCAACTACTGCCAGGACTTCGTGTACGCTTGGAAGATAAGATGCGATATATCTATTGTTTATCTTAGCCTACCTGCTTAGAAAGACTGATCACTGTGTACTAGCTCAGACGTCGCACGAGTTACCAATTTTGTGTATTGTAGTGCAGAAGGAGGACTACCGTACCATTATACCGCTAGTACACATTCTGGACACAGTCTGTGCACTACCAAAACACACACTGTATACTGCCAGTACACAATTACAGGAATTGATTCCGGCATCACCTCCGAGTGTGTCCGAGTCCGCTAACAACTCAGCGGAACTAACAACATATGCCATCCTGCCGACAAGTCCATTAGCACCAGGGTATTCTTTAGTCATCAATACTCAACAGGACTGCCATGGATGCAAGCGCAAGCGCTTACCGACATTTTTTATCAGTTATGTTAACAATGTAACGTCATGTATTTCCTTGCAAACCAATGTATACATTCGATGTTCAGCTTGTTGTTATACAGGGCAGCCATTTGCCAGTGGTCCATTTGCCACTAATCCAAGAAGGCGGATCTATCTTAGCAAGCCCCATTTTGAAGGGCTTTTTATTTATATATTTTGCGTGTTGATTGAAAGTATTGATTACCTGAAGGTGGTAGGTTGCACGTAATACTCTATTACTCATCGTTGTATGTCTCGTTTTAAATTTTAGTGACCAAGCATCAAATATTTGCCGAAAATTAAATTGCAATTCTTACTTGATGTCTTTGTGGCTGTTTCTCCGCCCATTATGAGGCAATTTTTTTTACCAGGGTAGCCATTCCCATTTCCGGTAGATGATTTGCCTATACGACGCGCCATGGCTGTTTTCTGTGACGTGCATATCACGTGACTGGGCTAGTCCAATCAGACGGACAAACAGCCGTTGTTCTCGTTCGTCATTGGCTAACTCACGGTGACGTCACGGCAAACAGCTATTGCGCATGGTTTAATGCAGTCATGAGTACTCTTTTGGTAACAATTATTATATTTTTCCCCCTTTAGCTTTTTCAAAACATTTCTTAATTAATTCCATATTTAACGGCTTGTAGTCGCCCCTCGTATAAGTCAGACGAGCGATATAGTTAGATCACCAACTCCTCACTATTAAAGACAGAAAGCCAAAGGCACAACAAGAGTTAAATAAATATAGATGCAAACCTATTTACGTTGCCAAACTTAAATGCTATACTGCCTGCGGGGAATCGAACCCACGACCTTTGAAAACAAAGGTTTCAGCGGTAGGACCTCGGCCTTTGGTTTCAAAGGTCGTGGGTTCGATTCCCCGCACCGGCAGTCTGACATAAGTGCAAAAGGCAACGTAAATAGGTTTGCATCTGTGTTTATTCAACTCCTCAATATATTACTGGACAACTGCCACCTGCTATAGACTTGTTTCTAGCTTAGCCATACCATTATTTATTGATCAGCGTCCTTTGGGTACGGCCATACCATCAAATTCAGAAGTCCACCATCACGCCAGTACCTACGTAATGTCGTCACCAAAACCCTAGCACAATTCGTGTGGAGGGAGGCTTAGCTGGAACACAGTGATGTGCACTGCCAGTGCATAGCCTCTTCAGATTGTAAAAATTTCCTTACTATTCAGCTTACCTTTTCTGCAAAAATTGTGCCTTTAGTTTCCAGTACGGTTCTGGCGTGAATTGGGAACCTTGTCAAGCAATGAACTAACCCTAACAGTGACCGAATTGAGGTTTTAAATCAAGGTTATAGTTTTGTTTAAAAAAACAACGAAACCTAGTGCTCTAAACCGCTCTAAACCGCGTTCTAAACAACGAAACCGAAACCTAGCGTTCTAAAACAATCGGAACTCTCAAAGAAAGGCATTATGTTTTCAAAGAAGGGTGCATGACGGGGGGGGGGGGGGGTGAGGCTTAATGGCGCGTCGACAGCTTGGTCATTAGCGCCAACCTCAGTCACAGTGCAGTGGTCCGGGTTGCAACTGCACCACACATTACAGAGATATAATTCAAACCCCTAATCTAGATCTTGTCATACATCTTCTGTACCTCCTTCAAAAATTGAAAAACACTGGACAGGGGTGCATGACGGAGGCGGCGCTACTAAAAAGGGTTGTCGCGATAGTTCGACCCAGCAAAGCGATAGTTTCTCTCGTTTTCACGCAGTAAAAGTCCAGATTCAATTGAAATATGAAGTATGATCGGCAGATTCGCTGGACATATTACACGTAGAGTTTATATGATCTTGATATCATTTCACGAGTAATTCGCAAAATGCAAGGCGTTTCGGAGTTTAAAACGTCTAGTTAAAAAAATTATTTTTCGACCATGATAAATTTGAAGTACGTATTGAGTTACGCTCACATTGAAACTATCTGAAGAGGTGTGTAAGATAGTTATTTGGTAACCTAAAAAAAAAAGATCAGTAAAAACTTGGATTATGGAAAAAGCATGGGGAGGGAGAGGAGGTTGCGATTTGGATGTTGACTTTTGCGCTACTTTGTTCTGTTAATTGTAACAATTATTGAATTTTATTTACGTACTGTCTTGTTACTTTTGTACATGCTCCGCATGTAAACACACAACATACGAGTAATTACTTTGTGGTGATTTTTTTTGTAAAACTGCAGTTAGGTAATAAAAAAAATAAAAAAAACTTAGCGAAGGTAATTCCGTCACCCCTATTCTTGGCCAGAGTTCTGAAGAGAATTTTCATAAATATGTGCAATTTCATTGGTTGGCAACTTTTTCTAATTCTGCGGGCTAAACCTCAAAACTTTGCCCTTCGCCGTCACCAATCTGCTTGCTCCGTTATGAATCTCAACTCCAGTTCCACGGTTGTGCAAATAACGGAATTTTTAGGCTTTGGCGTGACGTGTTCAAGGACAGGTTTTACGTTTTGCTTGAACAGTTTATTTTTTTATTTTTTTTTTTTAATTTCTATGCGTACATCGTTGCTACGCCACAGCGCGAAAAACTGATTGTTACTAGAAAAGTTGTCAACTCATTATCTAAACCACCCAAGTAGTAGGTAATCTTGCTTTTCAAAGGTTCTTTCGTGAGCAGAGTACTATTTTTGCCTGAAAGTGTACAGATTTACACGAATAAAACGTTATGCAAAAATTAACAGTCTTCCATTGTTAAATAAGTTAGGCTACTTGTACAGGTTACCAACAACATAAAGGTTATCATTTTCTATATTCAAAAAAACGAAGCAAACATTGATTATCATGCGGCAACAGGATTCCCCACAGGGAGTGGAGGCATAAAAAGAAGGCTGCTCGTTGCTAAATATTTTTTTTTTTTTTGTTGGGGGGAGGGACGATGCCCAACGATGCCCAACGATGAGGGACGATGCCCGAGGGACGATGCCCAAATCAGTCAATGGAATTCAGCATCCTATTTCTTTTTTTTTTTTCACCCCACCTCGTTCGCCGGTGGTTACCCTTTTCGCCGAATCCTGTTTTTCCGAAGCCCGCTTCACCGAAAGTTAAGCCCTGCTTAAAATTCGACGAAGGGATATACCCGCTTTCGTCCCTTCAGTCTCAAACCTAGAATGATCATTGCGTTCACTTTCTTTCCACCCAATGTTTATTTTTTTTGTCT
Source organism: Lithobius niger (assembly GCA_023313725.1). NCBI lineage: Eukaryota > Metazoa > Arthropoda > Chilopoda > Lithobiomorpha > Lithobiidae > Lithobius > Lithobius niger. The sequence goes on along the minus strand of JAHWFP010187814.1, from coordinate 4,423 downwards.
ATCGTACTCCATCTCCGATCCAGTCATGCTGCCAGGACTACCACTTAATTTTCAGGAAAATTTCCCCACACTAAAATGGGCTACGTCACTAACAATTATACTACTGCATCATACAGACACTAAACCGAATGAAAATAGCAAACATAATAATCTAAACATAATAATCTTAACAAAATATCTCCTTCCTGTGTTTTTGATGACTGGCATATCTCCTAAGACGACTGACCGTTGAATGACCCTAGACCCAACTTCCGGCGACTACGGTGTCTGACTTCCCGAGAAATACAGACTGCAAGGGTGCAGATAGAAATCTCTGCAGGTGAAACGAAACAAAGATGATTTACGTTCTTTCAAGGAGTTAAAGAAAGGGCGACTCAACGGGATGAGACAGACAAGAAGCGGAGAGCGAGAGATTTGAAAAAAAAAAAATGAACGTTTAAAAAGAAAGGACATTAATCAAAAACACACTCATTCGGTATGCTGAACACGCTGGATCCAATAGCGTGACGCCGGACGATAACGGAACAGCACAAAACTATCATAACGGGAAAAACTTAGTGAATTTCGGCCATTTACAGTACACTTGTGTATTAAAGTATACGAACATAACGGTTCCCCCATGGCGCAGCCAAGGGGGAAGGGTAGGGATTTGATTTGCTTCTCCCTACACCTATGATAGAGTGAATTTTGCAAGCGCAAGCAACGTCCATCCCCCACCCCCACCCTTTTGACTTCAGAAAGTCCTCTTTTTCGCTCATTTCTTTCCTGTAAAGGAGGGTAATATTTGAGTACATTACGTGTAATGGTTTTAGCAACTCGACTTATCCTTTAAGTCCACTGCTCTCCCCCCTCCCCCACTCCATTTCAAGAATGGGGAAAATTTACATTGAAAGTGAACAAATAAGTACGTAAGGAGTTTGAAACCTGAAAGTCTCAAACCCACTAGAATTGCTGAAATCGCATTCAACCAGTACGCCGTACAGGTTATTGCTCGCTTTCCGAGTGCCAAGAGTTAACAATGTCGACGGCGCGCAGCGAAAGAGATATTGTTAGCTATTGGCACGAGGAAAGCGAACAATAACCTTTTATTGCCCGCTTTTCGGCTCTCTGGCCCGTTTCACTGTGCTCGCGTTTGGGTATTGTTGTTGTGCGTTCCATCATTCTTTGTAATTGTTTCTTTGTTAACAAAATGAATTCGACCGCCGATGGATCATTCAGCGATGGTACAAATGGACTGCGAAAGGCTAACGTCCTTTAAAATAAAATACAGTAAAATAAATAAGAAGACGGTGGAAACACTTTGTCTTGCCAACAAGCGGAAGAGGTAAGGAGCTGCTCTACAATACTGTTAGCCTCATTAACAGCGTCAACAAAACAGACTTTGTACGTCGATAGTTTTTGCAATGGCAGACATTTAATTTCATGTAATCGTAGTGTTTATAGAAGTGTTTATTGTTCGCTTAGTATAAAATATGGCCTATACGTGGGCGATGTCAATGGAAAAAAAAATTCTTGGCAGCTCTAGCAATCGAATTCGGCTCTGGCATCGTTTCATTGTTAGGCTCTGGCATCGTTTTATTGTTAGAAAAGGGCTGAGAGTCGAAAAGCGGACAATAAACCCAGTAACAGGCCGAGCACCAAGTATTAAATATCCAATCTCTTACACTACAAAACAAACATTGAAGTTTTAATCGGAAAATGAGGAAAGATTCGACTTGATGAAAATTGCAGCAGCTGTCAACAAGAAATCTGCTCGTACACCATTGGTCTCAAAAAAGACGCTATTGTTTTTACCTTATTTTACCACCAAATGCGAGCTGCGCAGCAAATATGGCGTCTGCTCCTTCTGCTCTATGTATATGCTCATGGTAAAATTATTTACCATTCAGCCGCTTAAAAAATAAAGTTGTTTCTTGAGCGTTTTTTCTAGAAAGAAATCGTTGCGGGTGGGCCATTTTTTAATGTAACATTTGTTCCATTCTTGAGCCCCTTAAAAGCACCCCAAAATTTGTTTGAAACTGATCACTTAAAATTGTCCAAGAAACGGTCTGCTGTCTAGCTTCGCTTCTTGTTGCTTTACTGTGTTCTTTCTGGGCTTATTTTTAGTTTTTGCTAATAACTTCTGGGGGACTTACTTTTTATCTGTCTTGTAAATTGTCCTTTTAAAAAGTCGCCGAGACTCAAAAAAGAATGTTGGGCCAAGAAAAAACAACTTCTAGAATTTGAAATGATTTTTTTTTTGTAAGTTAACTTAGGTCAGTCTTCGGATTCGAGCTGGCGTGCACTTGATTTGAAGACTAAGACGCTGATCACTGGTTTGTGCTTGCTCGCTATATCTGGGGTCCACAGGGAACTCATCACAAACCTTGCGGTGCTCCTGCGGAACTTACTTTTTTACCCCGTCTTGTCGATTCCTTTTAAAAGGACGACGGAACTCAAAATGAAAATGGTTTTAAAAAGGGGTGATTATAAAGCAGAAGGAGTTGTTTTTCGCGTTCTATTGGCATTACCTAATCATTTAAAAAGTCGTTGCCGTCCTCCAAATCACCTAAAACGTACAGATGACTTTGGCTGTAATCTATATAATTCTAGCACCGGAATCGGATGGTGTTGATGACATTGAACATTGATAAATTGCAGTTACCTGGGATAAATCTAAAGTGCTATAGAACCGATTGCCTCCCACTTTGTTCAATCTCACAGCTTAGCCTTACTGTACGTCGGATTATCGTGTTATTATCAATACGTAACTAAGAATACGTTCAGCTTCCCTCGCATAATGAAACGAAAGACAATGTGACGTTATTTAGCGGCACGCATATCGAAGACGCACGCAATATGGCTGCCGGTTGTAAATCACCGATCCAGATCTCTCTTAAATGAAGCCTTCACAGCTGTTCTCTGCAGTTACAACAACATTGTGGCTGCCAACAAATTAAAAAGGTAAATGAAGTAAAATATCTTGGCGTCTTTCTGGACAGTAGGCTAAACTGGGAATGTCAAATTAATTCTGTTACTGCCAGATTACGTGCTCTTCTATGCAAAATGTTTTACATTAGAAAAGTTGTACCACGCAATTCCTTGATATTTTTTTTATTTTGCTATGGACCAATCTTTTTTGCAGTATGCAATGTTATGTTGGGGTGGCACTTATGCAAATGTTGTTGATCCTGAAGCGAAACCGCAAAAGCAAATTATTAGAGTGATTATGTTCAAGAGAAGACGTGACCATTGCGTTCAGTCGACATTTGTACGTTTACAGGACTTTAATTAATTTTCGGAGAAACGGTGCCGTTCACTTCTCAACTCGCTGGCATGCTGATTACCATACTAGAAAGTAGAAACGAATCCTGTTTTACGTTGCACGACCTGGAGTTGATAAGGAACGACTTCACAAATGCAGTTACTATCTGGATAGTAAGTTTTGCAATTTTTTGCTAACTGAAATAAAATTTGCTGATCTGATTCATCGTTTAAGAAATATTTGTTTAAGTGGTTACTTGATCAAAACCCAACTTACTTAGCAAATATCTTCAATATTGTGAATTAACTTTTTCGAAATTTAGTTTTCATGTATCATGTCTAAAAACTGTTGCTTTCCCCATTTCTTTCGTCAAAGTACGATTGAGCTATACTTGGTTTCTATGGTTTATTCCAAGATTTTGTTCCCTCTTTGTAATTTTTTCATAATGTTTTTTTCTGTATTTTGTTTTGCGGGCATCTGCTCTGGCGGTGTCTGGGTTCGTCACTTCCATGACACTGACTTTGTATCATACACGGTGATATATGCCTTTATAAGAGTATACATATATATATATATGTATATATGGTTGAAGTCCTCTCTCCAGCAAAACTAAAATTATTAATTTCTCCGTTTTTATTCAATATATTTCGACCAAACTTGGCCAGGTAGTAGATAAGAACTTTTCCAAACTTTACACCAACTTTTATGCAATTCCGTGCAAGAGTAAAAGTAGGGAGCCACACGTAAATTTGAAAACTGTTCACTTATTGTTGTTGTTGTTCTTCTTCTTGTGTGACACGGTTTCAGAAAAACTGCTCCTGCCTAAAATCTGAAACATGATCTTAGCCAGATATTTCCCTGGACTTCATCCTCAGAGAGACCACTTTTTCGATTGGTCCATCCATTTCGGAGTTACGGGACCCTGAACGATCATTTTAATTGTTTACATTGTTTTAACCATTGCAATAAGGGAACAATGCCACTCAGCAAACTCCAGATCCATTCTTCGTGCACGTGTTATGTCTTTGTTAAGTTGATTGTTGAAAGGCAAAATGAATGAGCTGAATTGTTTCAAAGTGGCCAGCAACAATGCATGCATAAAGGTTTGTAGCACGACGTCATGGCCGTGCAAAAGGTACACGGTTTACTAACAAAAACGTCAAGTGTGCCGTAAAAAAG